>QRAM01000008.1:433842-536028 GCA_013436055.1 Halocynthia roretzi | reverse complement strand
TACAACCTCAGCTGGAAATACAGAACAGTAATAATTACAGCGACAGCCCTTCCACTTCGAATAGAGACCTAATTAAAACATACATTACCACAGTGGGAGTCTAGTACACGCTTTCTGATATGTGAAAAGTCCCATCCAATATCCTGTTTTTTGCTTTACGAGTACGACGCAGCGTGTTAAAAACATTGTAGCTACCAGCTACTAAGACAACACGAGAATTTTTTAACTGATTGAAAACTGATATTCTAAGCTGGTCGCTACTCCTTCAGTAATTAACACACAGAGCCCACTGCCTCGTGCTTACCTACAGTTTCCTAATCGTATGCACTCAAGGTAAAGCTGCTGCTCTCTATTTCTGTCTGCGACCTTGTCCTCTAGCTAGCGATTATATTCTCGTGCAATTTGCTGGATTGGAGTCGCGTGTCTTATCTCGCAAAGGAATCAGATATGGATCTTCACAACATTTCTGCTTAAGCAAGCAGCACTGCCTATGAGATGTCCACGACTAAACAGTAATAAGCATCGCGACAACAACGCCCTCTTACTAACTTCATGCACCGAGGTGCGATGCCCGTATCCGTCTGAGCAAGTCGTGTCAACAATTCTGCGCGATCGAGTTTTCCGATAAGCCGTAATTTGATTATGTTTAATCTATAAATAATATTGATGGAAGAAAATTATAGAGAAAATATTCTCAACGCACAAGACGTTTCTCGCACAAGAAATGTTATAAAAATAAATGGTTGAAGCGCGCCAGGCAAAATAATCACAGTATGTAATGAGTGGGCTAGGTGGTAAAGTGTTGCAAAATATTGAATATGATTTACTGAAACATATTAACCAAAACACACAACCAGAAAAATGGCTGCCTTTTTATCTGGGGTTAGAGTTATAATGATTTTTTTCAATAAATCTTACTGTGTTTAAATTTTAATTCTCTGTTTTACGGTAACCCGAAGCCCAAACAATGAGGCAGGCCACATTCTACAGTAGCACAAAAAATGTTTAGATTCAATTTACGACACAGGATCTTTCTGATTATGATCAATTTAATTTTACAGTACAATCCATATGAACATATCTAGAAACTATGCTTCACGAGATTACCAGATTGTATAAACAAAGCGAGTTGAGTGAGGTAGAAAGTGGAATGCAACATAAAAAAACTTTCTTTAGTCAGTTACACCTCACATTCCTTGTTGTACGATAATATGGTTTCATGTGATAAGAGAAATAACACCGTATATGACTCCCTCACATTTAGAATGAGATAAAAAAAAACTTGAAAATACTTTGCCATTGCGATCGCGACATCAAACTTTGCAACAAAGCGAACGAGAACAATACTATATATCCAATAAAGAACGATATCTGAGATGAAATCAACACCGTACACAGCTACCGCGTACTCCTAAAACAGCAGAGCGAATAGAGTGGACTACTGCATTACGAAATTTACAAAGTTATGAGAAGAGTGGTAAACGCTGCTTATAACAAACTTTTTTGATTCCAAGATAATTACCATATACGGATTCAACTGTAACTGGTGACGGGGACACCCTCTACCTAGCTAGATTTTATTAACGTTATATAAAAGGAAGCTTTGCATATGTCACTTGGATTCTTAAAAGTTGAAAATTAAAATTAGAAATATAAGGTTTCTATAGCGGTTTGTAGCACATTTGCAAAGGAATTTCGCACCTGAAACTAAAGTAACTGAAGCAGCTGACTCAAAGTATTGAAATGAGTTATCTTACCTGCTCTGACTAAAACAATTATCATAATTTCGTAGCTGAAGATTATACGCGTTTTTATTTATGTTTATACAGATAGCAGTCTTCAGAACAGACTTTTTATTTTTCTCTGCCTTTTCCTTGCTGGTCGCGACTTGAACTTTATCGTAAATCTGTTCAGTTATTAATATTTTCCACGCACGTTGTATCTACTATAATTGCGTATACACGCAGTCAACCCCTGTTGATTGAGTAAAGAAAATCGAACATACCATCTTTCGTTGCCCTCAAGGTATATAAAATATCACCTATTGGAAATATTTCTGGACGGAAATCTCGATAAGATCACTACTTCGCACCACCTTTCATTTGAAAACGATTATATTAATGATATTTGGATATATGAATCAGTATAGTACCGGTCCTCGCTAGAGTGTGACGCAAGGAGGATTGCAATACCAGTTTGCCTCGGGTGCTTTTACTTTGGCGATTTATCTGTTGTAGTTGGGCGTCATTATTTTTCATATCACCAAAAACCGGGCTAAAAAGGCAATGAAATGAGTATTTCGAAATTATCTTCCTAACTTACTTGTATATTAATCTGCTTTACAGTACAAGGGAGTATTCGTCTCTGATCTAAGACGTTACTCGTAACCTTTATGTAATAATCTTGGCGAATTATGGTATCTGGGCGTCGTTAAGAGATTCGCTGCACTTTAACTTATCTTTCAATTGATCAGCTACGCATAAGCAGTTAATAATGAATTGTGGACGCTACCTAGACGAGGCTTACTACTTAAATTATTTCCTCTGGTGCTTTTATGCAAAGAATAAAAGTATTTAAAATTGTATACTACGGGGGAGGTATTATAATCATATGGCTAGTTCATCAGTACAACCACACTGTCCTCAGGGACGGAATGAGCTAGTGTGGACCCTGTAGAAAATGTTGAGTATGGGGCCCCAGGAAACAGGTGTTCCGTCCGCATAAGTCGGGCTTCACGAAATAAAAAAGTTTGATTTTGCGAGAGATCATATGAATAGTTTATACTAGAATTGCACTGCAATCTATCCTGTACTTTGTAATAATAATCCTAATTAAACTTAATAATTAGCTAGCATGAAAGCATATAGCGCAGGGCCCGTAGTATATATTACTTTGCTGTCCTGACTGTCCTGACTGTCCTGAACTCACCCATCCCTAAACGCCGATACTTCTATCTTGGTAAAGCGCCGATAACTTATCATATTATTTTAACCGCTATTCGCTTATCCAATCTCATGTACAAAATGTAAACAATCGCTTTGCTTCTATGATCGAACAAGTTTTTTTTATCTGTTATGTCATTAGTCACTAAACATCGTCATAGCGACCTTGACGAAAGAACTATGTGACCGCTTAGTTAGTTCAGTACACGTAGGGTCATCGCGAAAGGGCACGTGACCGTATATGTTCAGTTATGCTGAGATAGCGCTACGTAAATAACGGTTTGATGAAAATCTTGTACCTATCGATTAGAAGCAAACAAAAATTTGTCTTATCGCCCGTCTGAAGAACTAAAGCTCATTAGCCTACTTAAATTGGGTAAAGAAACAAAAGCATATACCGTCTGGTGATAAAGTTCTTGTTATCGCCAGCTTTGCTTTTCATAACATTTACTTGTCATCAATCTTTCCTTATCTGCTTTCCGCAAATACGAAACACGATAATGTATATTGATAGCATATTACGGAAGAGCACTTTTCACCAAGAAACAAAAACGTTCTAGAGTGCTAACCTACTGAATGGTAATGGGAGAAGTACTAGTAAAGTAAAATATAAAACGGACGTAAGCACTATGGTAGTACTTGAGCAAGGTATCATAACGAACTATCCAAGTTAATGATGATGAGTCGTTTTTATTTCATACAATATTGCATATTTATTTCAAACTAATTTGATAAGTTTGGGTCTTAGGATTATACCTTGCAGCCAATCATCGATAACCGTTTAGTCAAATGCCGATAATGGTTATTCAACATGAGACGACAAAGCAGAACACCAAAGGAAAAATCTCCACATTGCAACATAACTGTGAATTTGAAATAAAACATATCTCTATGTAGATTCAGCAGTTTATATTTACGTTTCAATACACAGAGGTCTAGTTATAGTAAGTTCGAAGTAGAATTGAATAACGATTAACAATGTCGCACGAAAGCACTTAGCGATTGCTATAACTAGCACGGCATGTTTTTTTTATGCTGGGTGCATTCTTTGCCTTGCGAAATTTATTTCTAATACAATGAGCGCTAAAAAAGTGCACTATTTATATCCTTGAGTCTATTGTGCACTTTGTGTAGTTACACTTTCCAGGAACTTATCCACGGCGATAATTGGGAACCTACTGTGCAATACATAACTGTATCTACCATACAATTCAAATATATCTTATTTTTATAACTTTCCTCTTCATAGCTCCAGTTGGAATACCGTTAGCATTACCTAACTAATATGCGATGGTATTTTTCGGAATCTATCGCGATGTTCATTTCAAAGTTATCTGCGCGAAATCTGTAAGGTGCCACTTTGCCAGCAGGCGAGCAGCATGAGGTAATTTTGTAATGAGCCAACAAGGAAAATAAACAACTGTAGAAATAATCTATTGAAGTACGCTAATGAGGTTCCCCGTTTTTGCCATGCCTATTCAATTACAGTTTTCGTGACTGGGCAGGCGAGTTACTTTAACGACCTTAAATGATGAGACCGGGAACAGATCAAAAGATTTCAGCAAGAAAACACAAACAAAGACGATCTGAAGACGGTGACTTTATCGATCGCTTTGCTGTTCTGATCTTACAATTTCGTTAGAAACTGCTCTATCCATCCTATATATATATATATGGTATAGATCTCCGTACATTAGTTTCAGACAGCTGTTATCATACACGGGATCGAATCTATATTTGGAATAAGTAATAGAAAGGAAAGCCTCTTTATCAGATCTTGTGAAAAAGGTATGTTATCGCGCACAACTAATCAAACGACCTGATAATGCAAGGCGCCTCCCGTCTACAAAGCACAATGAACAGTTGAGTGAATTTTTAGTTGTTCGGTTCAGAGTTAACCGCGGATCCTAGTCTGCATTATTCAAAACGCGAACCTAGACTGGCAGAATCTAAATGTCAAATTCAAAACGCGCCATCCAATTGCAACTACTTCTTGCACTAATGTAATTAAGGGAAAAAGGCGAAAGGACCGAGCTGTTCCATCCTGATGAAGTAGGGATGGTTGTTTCGTGATCAATCGATAAGATAACCCAAATATGGATATGGGAAAATAGTATTTACTTCGACCACATTGATTAAGATGTACTGATTACGTTTGAATTTCGATTGGGAATACCAGAACGCAGAAGAGATTTCCAATATAGAAAATAACTTCGATGGCTGTGAAATATACTCTGTTATGCCAGGGAGAGTGAAAAACATGTAAACTGATCTGTAACGGTAATGGATGGGATTCGAATTATAATTAGCAATTTCGAATATACATTTTTTATTTCTTTAGCTTTGGAATCCTATCCAAATAACCTGAGTATCTATTAACAGTGTGGCATGTCGTGTTTGCCCATACGATATTGGATTACAGTAGTACAAGGAAATCAATGGCGTCAATTCTGACGCCAGCTTAACTCTATATATATGAGTATTCTTACTCTATAAGCAGAATAAAAAAATTGGGTAATTCTTGTCTGTAAATTTCTGCTATCTGTGGAGCCTACCGAACAGTACAATACAATAACACACTATACTACATCATAGTCTTGGATAAGCGCTATTGTAATTGAAGTTTCGTGTACATGATCATGTAAGCCACTGTGTTCCGGTATACCGATACTGTCGGCCACGGCTTTTATGGATATATCCGTTTTCAACGCGATCGTCAAATTTCCACGCGGCGGACGTGTAAGAGGAATTTTTAATACAATTTCGATAAAACCACAAGAAATTATATATAGTATTTCCATTAAGGATTCAAGGCAAGTAACTTGGAATCGGATTCTTATAATAAATATTCTGATGCATAGGAATGAAGCTGTGACCTCGTGTAAACATCCTACGAACGTGGCAAGAAGGAAGATTACCGCCCTCGCATCGAATTTTACAAGATAATGGATGAATACTATAAGCCAGACATCAAGGTTGCCTACGATCATGACGTAATATTGAATCACTCAAAATTGGAGAAGTGTTGCTATAAATATAAGTGACGTAACTACGATTCATAAACCACCTAGTGTTGGGAAGGTTCATGGAAATCCTCAAATTTCTTGATCAATATCGATAAGATATACGATGGTTACCAGTAACTCGGTATAGCATTACCCTAGATGGCGAAGGAGTATCACTAACAGATCATTTTTAGCACTCAACTTGAATATAGATAAGCTACTAAATCGTGTTTGTAACACCGGGCTTTGGTTATTTATGAGTTGGGGGTGGTTCACCGTTCTGGACCGGCTAATAGTAATGGTGAAAGGGTATCTGATTTATGGAGCAAACTTGGCCAGGGTTACCAAGGCAATATATCCAGACTATCCTACACCGACCACCTTTTATATTATCCTAGTCATGGATCAACCCATATACGTGCTCACAACGTTTTGTGAGTGTGGAAGATAGTTTCAAATGTCGTGCAACCAATAAGAAAATGTAGTGAGTTATTATTATGCAATTGATATGATATTCCATTATTATTATTTTCCGTGCATAAGTGCAAATTGTCTAGTGTGATACAACGCTTATGCAATTTGACAAAGTGACAATACATAAATTACTGAAATTTCCACTCATCGCGTGCCGAAACATTATAGCAGTATAAAGTACCGTATTTCAATTGTCATTAATTTTTTCGCTATCTGTGAGAAAGATCAGACGCGCGTGTAAGACAAAACGATAAAAGGTCGAACTGTTGCTTTGATATCCATTATGAAAGATGCGTTACAGAAGACTTTAATCATCTGTGGTCAAGATAAAAAGGAAGATGCGAGGAAGATAAAATCGCAATCCGTCATTTAAGGCGACCAATTTAGTCATCGCATAATATGTCTGGAAAAAGAATATTCGTTTGCTTGGTAGCTACTTCACATGTGATATGTATACAGTATTTATAAAATCTGCAGCATCAATCTATCTGTTTTCCATATAAAAAATCAACCGGTCTGTAACCAAGCCATTAAAGCTTATTTTACTATTTACTATTTCATATGAGTTGTGGTTGTAATATATAAAACAAATGTGTTTAATCAATTCTATTCAATAATATGTATATGAGATGGAATGATAGTATGGTGAGAATTCTTAGAATCAAGGAATACATGAATGTACAGTGTAGCGTAACTAGAGTGGCCGTACGACACACTGTTAATGTGCAGAGTATAAAAAATTACCGCCCTGAGGATCAATTTATCACGACGTAACGCGGTGACTTTATAACTTGTACCCAACGTGTATTTTGCACCAAAGTCACATCGAATACACTGATAAAAAACAGATAGAGATATAAGGATACTAATTTTACTCCACACATCTGTTACATCAATCCAGAACCCTTTAAAGTAATTTGAAAGTGTATTTCAGAAAAATGAGAAAATTCCGAAAAAATGGCGCTGTTGATCGAACAATTTGATCAGCGATCAATAAAAGCGACTGCGATGATTCCATTTCACACATTTCAAACCAGCTTCAGTCGCCATAGCACGATCATCAAAAAAATGGGTCGATAATGTGGCACATTGCCTCAGTGCGCGGAGGTTCAAACGCCGACGTTAACAGGTTTTAATTATGTTGCCCAAAATAATCAAAAAAGCGATTACGAAATCCGAACGGAAGATAAAATCAGATTTGCCACTAAAAAATAGTAGCCAAAATTCATCCAAGACAGTAATGGGAAATCATAGACGAGGGTCTTGTGTGTGAATCTGGTTATCTTCGTTCGCATCGCCAGCAACTATTAACGTACCAACTGGAGATTACGTCAAGAATCCTTTTTATATATTTACACTGCAGATTCGATCAGATGTATTGAAGTAGCAAAGGGTAAATTTAACAAACGGTGTCGGAGACATATGCAAGGATAAGCAAGTAACAGCAACGCCACTGTGTAGAGACTTGTCGGCCAGAGATATCGAGAGGGAAATCGACAAAATTTAGCAATGCGAATTTTTTTACATAGTCTTAATTCTTTCTTCAGTTGGAATAAGATAAGAAAATTTTCCGCTGTTTTGTAAACAAATTGTGGGATTAATACACGCTACATGACACCAAGCGACCGACATTTTCAGACCAAAATGAAATGTTAACTCTTGCGAAATGTACGTTTGCATCGACGGTAATGTTATTGTGAATTTATACATAAATACGGTATATGGAGGTATAGGGCAACACATTATCCCTCTATAAACAGTACACAGTGTAATATGTCAAGGAGAATGTGAAGCATTTAACTGATTCATTCTGTCCACCATAAATTCGCAATAATTATGCAAAAATACGACCATCTTTCGTGTATTTTTTGTAATATAAATCGATATTTAATACCGATGATTGGTTTTTAGACCAATCTTTGATTTACAAGTAACGATAATAGCGACTAATGCAGTCTTGGAAAAAATCATTTGATAACGGCTGAGTGTACAATGATAGTCAAAGATGGCAAAATCACGACTCCCTTCAGCCTTAAAACAAGGGGAGTAAATGGGGAAAGGGCCCAGTTTCCAGTGTGTTTAGAAGGAATATTATGCAATAATAGGTATTTTCACAAGTTTCCAAAGTAAATTTTTGAATATCTCGCAAAGCCTCACCACGATTCCTAGTATTCTATATAACGCGTTGGAGAAGCACTAAAGGGTGTATATGAGAACCATTAGGATAATATCCCGAATACATAAGAAGTCGCCAACTGGAAAGTGTTTCATTTGTGGAACGATTTTGCTAAATTATTGATTGATTCAAGTGAACAACATATAGAAAGGAAACTTGTTCAACTAAACTTGGCGACTTGGTCTTAGATTAGGTAGAATGAAATACAACTGAAATTTCCCGCATTCGCTTCGATTCAATGAATCTGACTACATAATGTGATAAATAGGCGGCATTACAGATCACTGAAGGCATCGCTATATGAATGACTAGAAATATGATCCGTAATGAAATCGTGCTTCAAATGAAACGCCGTTGGTAGGAAATAGATTTCCAAGGTTCGGAGCCTCTTTAACCCAATGTACAGCAACTACACCCCGAGAATTGAATTTGCTATCTCACGGATAGATCTCACGATTTAGACTTCATAGCACGTCAGCGCATATTACAAACGTGTCTCACCATCCATTAACCTCCAGAGAATAGCGGAAAAACAAAATCTTTCCTAACTTGTTTATCACACATTCCAATGCACTAGTAAATTACCGAACGTTATCATACGAATTCATCTTGATTCAGCTCACTGAACAACTGAACTCCTCCTGTCATCGTAACTTAGTTCAACTCCTTCTTATGCGCGGGTTAAGTAACAAAAGTGTTCAAGATCATTGAAACGTTGCCTTTCGACGTTACACAACAAAGGTTACGGTAATTTTGATAGGTTTGATAGCAGCAGAAGCTATATAGCACGTTCTAAGATAACTTTGTCACGTAACAAATTTCAAGCGGAAAGATTCATGGTCTATAATCGATGAAAAAACAACAATCCACACGTACTTTGGCAAAAAAGGCAGTTAGCTTATTTACCGTACCATACGTACAGTAAACCCATCAGTGCAATGGGGCGAAAACGCATGGCAACGTCATTCCGAACTACAAAAAAATTCGAATGAGGCAGTGAGATTCATGGAAATATACACATCGCTTGAAGGAATTAATAATAAAAAATAGATGCAACAAATATTGCGCTGAATAAGGGAAAACTTTAGCTTCAAATCAATTCAGGAACGGATTAAGTGGACTTTGTTATTTGCAGTAACCGGTTGGCGAGAACCCGTGAGAACCAATTGAATCCCAGCACTTGGTCTACTGTGTGTGTGTTGTATGTTTCATACCTACTCTGAATATCGTATCGCATATCTAATAATAATATACTCTGTACTACTCTACCACGATCACCACAGACATGTTACTTTATCATGATGACGTGTACGCGACCACGGTCGAAGACGACAGCACATGATAATCTAAAGCGCGAGTTTTTACTGGATCGAAGAAAAGTATACGCCACGTCAAAATCGTAATACCCGTCATAAACACGGACATGAATGCTTCCATCCCAATTCGAAGTAGATAAAAAGCCCCGATAAGAATGCAATATGTTCAAGCTCTTTCGCCAAACTAAATGGAATTGAAAATATGCTCGAAACTGACAGCAGAGTTTACAGATAACAACGACTATGCATAATGAGAACAGTTTCCGGAAACACATGACTTTAAAAGGTATACCAATTACACATGAATGTATCTACAGAGAAATGCACAGATGAAACGAAATTCAAACCGTGCATAATACGAAAACGAAGCCTTGGTCAATCAGGATTATACCGTTTTAACGCGGTTCCAGCAAATTAGACACACATCGCTGATTTTAAAGCAACATATTCGGCTGGATTTTGTTCCAGGCAAAATTACTACAAGTTTTGTACTGTACAAAGATTATAAAAAGTTTTTTTTTAATTGGAGATAATGTTCTATATGCTGAAATGATTTTAATCGAGTTAACGTTTCGTTCATGTGTGGTGAATACAAGTCACTGAAATTCTGTAGTGCTTTAACACTGCTGCAGATGTAAAATTAGTGGTTTACGTTGTGCAATGATATTTACGTGATTTCAACTGAACTTGCAAGGCTCCAGAAACGGGAGAGCTTTGGACTATCATACCAATATTCACCCAGAAACACTCTCTAGTATCTTCCAAAATCAACGTAAAACTTTTGGTAGTTGGGAAACTTCCAGGCGCCCGTCAATCAAAGTCACAGAAATTAATCATGAAATTTAGAGCGGCTTTCTGGCGTTAACGAAAAATCAACTTAGCGCTTCGCATGTCCTGTCATCTTCCTGGGAAATTAGACATTGCGCTGTCACTCTCTATGGAGTAGTATCAAGAACTCGAAACGTTCGGGAAGCGAGAAAACATGAGAAGCTTTTATTTAAAGCGAATACAGCATCCTAGAAGAAATCAATTCCTGGCATATCAGGACGCAGAACAAAAGAAAGTGAAGGGGCGTCACTCTCCTACTGCTCATCCATCCTGTTTTATTCAGTTACGTTCAGTTTAAGGTTTACGTTTCCTTCCTCGATGTCAGGCACATCTCTTACCCTTATATACGACTTCCAGATCGTTTGGAAACTGTTAGCTGCATTTTCGTAATAGGCTCTACCGTTTAATAATGCACGAGGTTCAGTTCCAAACTTTGCATATATTCATTAAAATATAAACTTAACCTCAAACTAACGGAGCGAAGTATTCCGATCACAATAATAATAGTAACAGTACCTGTAGTATCTGTACCAGAAAACAACAACACCAACAAAAAAAGTACACAACATAAAACTTTAAATTGTACTCACGCTCATCTTCTCGATCAAGATGTTGAGGCCGACTTTGCTTTCGTCTAGACATTCTAACAATCGGGCAATCGTCTTCGAACATTAATTTTTTCACGCTGTTTCATCACAAGTTGTGTTTTTTACAAGCGTCCTCTCCCGTCTTGTTTTCGTGCAATCCTTCGCGGAATAATCAATTCAAGATGTGACTATAACGTTTTAACGAATTGACATACAGTGATTTACTGAAAAAGCATTCAAGGATATCATTAAACTAACGTATTTCCGCTTGTGTGACAAGCTTTTTACCCGTCAACCGACCGCAGCTGAATTGAAGTCTATGCAGCATGTATACAACATATACTGCTCACTATTGTGTGATGCTAACTGTTTGCGAAGAACATTTATTTCATTTCCCACTCAAGATTGAATTGAATGTGGGATTCGCATTGACAGGGCATTTCCTGTGTCGAGAAGGCACGGGAAATATATACAATACAGCCGTAAGCAATAAAATTATCCTAACACTCAATATTCTGCTGCTTTTGCTGGTCATTGAACTATAAGCGATAATTCGACGTATAAAATGTACATGGAATAACGTAGCGCAGAGTCACCGCTTTGATGGCATACGTGTAGCATTTGGAAATATAGGGATACAAATAAAGAGCATGCTACCTGTATTGTTGTACCTGATATATCGCGGTTGAGATTTCTAAATCATGTTTGGCAATAAGTGAAAGTAAAGTGCGAGTGGAAATAGGTGACGATTAGGTCGGCCTCCTCCAGTAATACACAGGTATTATGAGTTGAGAAACAACCAATACCAATATAACCATAAATCAATATTATTTGAATAAATTTGTCACTGATTGGAGATCTTTATGTTATGCCTGGAGCTTGAATTCTAACAATCGGGTGAACTAACAATCTATGGCGCCTCAAGTGATAAGAATTACGTAATACTCTTAATTGTATCCAGCAATAATATAAACTGCAGTTAAAACAAAATAGTAGTACTCTAACCACGTTTTTCGACTTACGTTTCAAACATTCTTTGCTTATTTATATTATTCTAAGTAGCACTAATGTTGAAATACACTGGTCTGATATATTCTTGGAGGAACTAAAACTTTTCTAAGTATATAAGAAACGCCTAACCCTACAATGAACACAGATTCGTTCCGCTCAAGCCTGTTGAAATCGCTCTGGCAGCTAGCACACTCGATCTTCCAGCTATTAAACATTTTTTGCTCGCTGGTTGTCCCTTTTTCCTTATCTTGATTCCTTATCGCTTTGCAAAACCGCAATGAAAGAAACAACTCGCTAAACTACATACACACACACAGAGCACACTGGAATACAATAAAACACGAGTAGTCGAAAACAAAGCACCCGCTCACCGGTCTTACCCAACAAACGACAATGGGAATGGGGGTATTTATGAAATTTTCGAGTTGAGCCAAAATTTTATACAGAAAGCATCACGTAAGGGTTATATCCCTCATTTCTATCAGCACCCATAATAATTCAGCAACTCCCCCAAAGAAGTCGATAAAGGCGATAAGAAGCTCTGACGCCAGAAGTAAATATTATAATTTCCAAGTCAGTGCTTTATCGCAGCATCGAGATCGAGTTTCCTTCTATATATTGTTAACGTCTGGTCGTGTTTGGGTAAGCGGCAGACAAGCGATAAGACTTGGAGATAAGGTAGCGGGTAATTACGAGAACGCGTTGAGACGTTTATATATTTTTCATTTAATTTGCTCGTTTTGTCAAAGATAACCGGCAAGCGCGGTCATATCGTTTTGGGAAACGCGCATCGAACCGCGCACATACCACACCAAGAAGGATCTCTCTATGCAATCGGATTGATAAGCATTGTAAGTAAACTACGATGTCATTTTGTGTAATGTATTTTTCTAATTCATCATGTGGTCAGGTCACAACAACATGTCCAAAATGAAACATAGCAACCGCTGGTAATCGCGTCCTTATATCTGGGAATTCATCCACAGGGACGGATGTAGGGTGGATTAGAGATTTGGTGTTAAATACCGAATCTAGTGCTGCCGCGTTCACTACAATTCTGAAGTCAGTAAGTTCACATAAGACTTGGTCCATTTTGTAGCTCCCGTACTAGATTCAAATTATTTAGAGAATATATTATTATGCAACCAACTAACATACAGGATAGTGAAACGGTTATTCCTATCTACGCTTAAATTTGTACATACCATATACTGTATGACAGAACTCTTCTATTTCCCAGAGTATAATCTATGGAGACTTTATACATTTGTAGAGCGGGGATATTTTCTCATTCAATCGGATCCGGTAGATTTACCGCTAGTTGCCAAGTAACCGCATTTCTACGTAAACTTAGTGCAACTCATTTTGTTATATTCGATCGATTTATCATCGTCTCACCCCACAATAGAAGGGATGATAGATAGATAGGTGATGGAAAAGAAGCCATTACAAGATAACACTGCAACGCGTCGAAAACTCATAAACAGACTCTGCCAACACCATATATGGATAATCTAAATTTACAACCACGGCTCCGTTTATGAATTTTCACATTCACAACAAAAACAATAAACGGACTCATCCATTAAGTAATTGCTATTAGTAAGTAACTCTTATCACACGAGTTTACTGCAGTTTTACGCTAAAATTGACCAGTTTCTTCAAGAAAAACATTGATGGGCCGAAACGTGCTAATTTAACGCTCTCTGTTACCATCTAGCGGAAAGGTAACCAAATACCAAAACTGGAGACTCTGTATTTCTACAAATCAGTCTTTTCCATCAGTAACAAACTATATCCATCCATGGTTCTGTGTTAAATTAAATGTGTATACCTGCATGATATCATGTAGTCTCATCACCCTTACTCAATGTGAAAAATCCATCCATGGAGAATTTGATGAAACATTATTTCGTTCAATGATACTGATAAGAAAAAAAGAAACAATTGTAACTGACTTTCAGGAGAATAGAGATCTTTTGCAAGATGTTGTACAAGATTAGCAACCTTTTAAATACTTAAAAAGTTCCAGAATAGAAACACACTTCATATGAAATTCTGGAAATATTACAAACTAAAAACATATATAACCCATAAAAATCATCTATTCAAGTGGTAAAAATTGGTTTTCGGAACTAGGGGTACTACCACATACATGGCTATAAGCCACCTGTGAGATTTCTGGTAATATTGTAATTTTTGGGGCCATTTTGAGGCTATACGCACTAGGTATGATTATTACATGCACACCAACTCAAATAGAGATTGATATAAAATAAACGTCTCTGGTTTCCTAATACCCGAAAACTGAAAAATTATATATAAACTTGTTGGTTTATGAATTTCAAACTCTCAAATTAGGGGACAATGTTGAGCTCCCCTATTCACCCACTTTTTCTAGTTAATTTTAGAGAGTTTGATTTACATATTCCAGGTATAAGGCATAATTAACAGTAGCATAGAAGTTAATAAGAGCTACCAAAATGCTTCACACACGATGACAGCATCCGAAATTTTTTTAATTTTGCAAGTCATTCTCATCTCATCCCAATACAAACCTAAATTCCATATTTCGAATACTGTGGTACTTTTTTTTGACTGGATGTCATGGCAGCAGCATGCCTTAACAACAGTTCTTCGTCATAACTGTTAATGTTGCCAGTACGTATAAAAAATTCAGTTACTCTGTCGTGATAAACCTTCACGTCATCGTTCATTTCAAAATCGGGTTCTTTATTATTTTCGACGACATCTTTCACCATCGCTCTGTGTTTTTTCATCACGCTCGAGGCCTGGAACAAAGCTTTGTCCCTAAGATAATGAGCTTTATTCTCGAGATAAAATTCTTCACTGGTGAAATATCGATTCATGCAGTCCATCATTACCAGACATTGTGGGCGGCACGTCTTCCACGTCATAAATCTATCCCACGACATTGATTTCGTCTCTTTAACGCAGTCGTTAAATACCGCCACCTCGGCTTTACATTTGTCAAGTCTTGCAGAATCTCTCATGTATTTAGCTATAAGAACATCCTTCTCGACCTTGCGGAGGGTGGGATCTGGATCTTTTGTGTGAAATCCTGTCTTCATGGAATACCTCATGCCATGCTGGTAAACTGCGATGCCAAAGACTGCCAGTGCACCTCCACCTCCCCAAAAGTATGGATTTTTCAGTAAGGCAGACGCCATCTGATGCTGATAGATTCAATGACGATAACAGAAAAGTTGTTAAACAAGATTCCTCTCTTGCAATCTTCAGGGAACCTTCACACGACAACTACGGGCGCATGTAATATAGGAAAATGCGTGATAATGACAATCCATCTAATCACCACACAAAACTCATTTTAAAGTACATCAGTAATCAATAATAAGTACTTACCGTAGCAGGAAATGTCTTGAACAGTCGATCTTTTCAAACCTCTCGTTGATAACTTAAGCACTCGAGCTCCAACCAACCACCAGGTGATGAATTGCATATTTAACCTTCGACCCCACAGGTTAAAGGAAAAAAATTAATCGCTCTTCGGTCTCCACGCAACTAACTTCAAGTAGCGTCGGGGAAAGTGACTCCAAAATAATCCATAAAATAGCCGTACAGAGCATTCAATATTACGTTATGCAACCAGTCTTAAGAATTGAAAGTAACTCGGTTGCTTTTCCTATGCTGTTGAATTAATTGAGTCATGGTGCCATGTGATTTCGCCCAGCTATACTGTCTACCCTAAAGAAGGACCCCCATGTGCATTCCAACAAGTTTATTTCAATATACAAATGGCACATCATTAGACATAACATACATTTCTTGAATGAAACATGACTCCCAGCGACTTGTACATCTGTTACATCCAGTAACATGATTTAACAAATACAACATTTAACAACACACACGTGAAGATTTATAAATGCACCATGACACAGTAGAATTAGGCAACTCTATTTAGAAACATTTGTTCAAAAACGTAAGATCAAAATAAACCTGAAATTTAGCAGTTGTTGAACACTACCAACAATGTAAATCAAGGTAAAAATTCACGCATATACAGTAATTCGAGTTGAAGTCGAATTATAGTACCGTCCATTTTGTTGACAGCTATAGCAATAGCTAAATAATAAAATCATAAATAAGTACTATCTAAACACTTCGCTCTATTCGAATATTACACTTTCAAATACATTAGCGAATAATCTCTCGACTTCTTTAAATTATAGATAGGGCTGATAGAAAACAATAATTTATACATATGATCATGAGTCAGGTAAAATCAATATATTTAAGCAATACATGCAACATGAGTTATTGCATTAGAAAACATGTTCAAGTTACGATGAAAACAGCAACTATTTGTCAATCAAGCAATATGTACATAAAGAGTAATAGTATTAGGTAACTTATATCTCCTCAATTCAGGCATCCTACAGCAAGAATATAATCTGTACAAGCAATGTTGAAGTCACACAGAATTAGTTTTTCCTAGATCATTATTTTCTCTCAACTCTCAATCGAGATTTTTTTTAGGAAACAATTTTCTTTGTATCATTAGCTGAATAAGACTTGCGAAGTAATCATTGCCAGTGATGGATTCAGCAGCTAGCAAACCACCGATCATTGCTCCAGAAACTCCACAAGTCATCACATCTTGCCCTAAGGAATATAAAAACCTTTAAAAAGCAGTTTTATAGAATATATAATAATAGATTTTTAATACACTTAGCTTACCAGTCAGATAAACACCAGGAATCTTGGTCTCTGGTCTGAGATTCATTGCTAGTTCGTATTCAAATCTCTTCCTTGTGTGATCAATGCCATATATTTCTCCTTTAGGAGAACCAATGTAATACTGATGACTCAAAGGTGTGCCACTGTCGATATATTCCACCTAAGAATTCCGGATTGAAGTTTACGAAATCTACTCTGTGAAACATATGTTCCATTCCTTTTTTTACAGTATATACTACCATACCTTATCCTCAAGTTGAGGAAACAATTTCAAAACCAAGTTCCATACTTGGTCTTGAAAAGTTTTTTTCATGTCATTATAAACCGGACCTCTCTTCTTAACACGATCATCTTTCCACTCCTCAAACCATTCGTATTTTGCTAAAGTGACGGCCACACACACAGATTTTCCTGTTAATTCCAATTCAGGTAAGATATGAATTTTCGAGAACCGAGATGCGAGTTGCGCTTTACACACCCCTTGGTTAATTTTAAATCAGACCGGATGTCTACCAGGATACGCATACCTGGATGTCTTGCTTCCCAAGTAGAATCTTTCGCAGATGGGAAAGATAAGAATGTGACTGGAGGAATGACGTTGGCAGCATCCTCTCTTGACATGGAATAAAACTCTTCCAATTTTCTAAATGTCCAAAATTATACTAAAATTAACAATAATTCGTTGTAGTTATTCATTCAGTAGTGGGCAACAACTTCTCAGGATCGCTTCCATGATATATCCAGTAATTACGACTCTTCAGGTTAAGCTCTTCAGAAGTTCCTTTAAGTCCTACCATAAGTTGGAAGCCACCCCAGCCACGATCAACTTGTTCGCAGACCTGCTGTAAGCCTAGAAAATTCGGACAAAAAATATAAAGTATTTTCATAGTTTACAAGGTTATTGTTATGAAGCAATGGAGAAAGGTTAAACTGACCAAAGTTGCAGATAATGTGCTTAGGGATTAATTTTTGGTAAGTATTTATCAGCCCAGCATCCGATATAACAATAGGTGCATGGATGTCGTAAGTTTCAATACCATGAGCCACACGGACACCTAAAAGGAAAAGTTGGACATAAATGAATTAGATATTGCTTTGAAAATTCAACCGAAAAGATCTATAACCTGATGCTGTTTGGTCATTGAACAAAATTTGTTGCACAGATCCACGAACCAAGACTGCACCTCCAGCCCTCTCGATGCCTGGTATCAAATTGTAAGCGATCTCGCTGGAACCACCACGGATATAATAAGCACCGTTGTAAAAATGTTTCATCAGGCATCCACTCAAAATATTACTGGCTTTTGATGGTACGGTCCCTGTTCGTAAAAGCAATGTGATATTTTCTTAAATCATTCAGTAGTGCTCAATTTTAAATTAATTTTTAATATTCATCTATCTGACGGTGTTATAAACGAACAAGGGGCTTTTTTGTACTTTAATATACATTTTAAACCAAAAAATTTTAATCTTTGTTGCTAAATCAATAAAGAATGAATACCCAACATAAAAAAAATTAAATACCCTCGGTAAAACGGACTGATAGGGGGCATGTGTGTACATTTTAGCCTATTGTTGGGTTGAAGGTATAACCACACTCACCGAAATCACCAAAGCAATAACAAAATAGCAATTTAAGCTCTTTGTTCTGGGTATACAGGTCTAATTCTTCACTCGTACTTCGTTTTAAAAGATTGTCGTAGCTGTGAATATATGATGACAATATCAACAGAAGATAAGAACCAGTTTCATATAGAAAGCAGCGAACTCACTAACCAGAACAACAAGTTGTATATTCCTGTTACGCGAAGTATCTTGAGTACCCATTTCGGCCAGCGTTTGAGAAAGACAAAACCGGCCATGCCGCGTTGAGCTCTCTGTGATGAAAATACAATATAAAGTCCTATAGCATTTCTTAGTCTGTTCCAGATATATTAGCATGGTTAGTTAGTTGCGATGCATACAAGAATTAGAATTAGTTTATATCTACCCCTGAACCACTTTACAATGATAATTCTGCATTTAGAGCTCACTCACCTTCTGCAGATTCATGAATTGTTTTACGGCATTTTCTTCCCCGGGAAAATATTCCAGCAAGCGGTTTTCGTAATCACCTTCGCCATATTTGTACTTGAACAGTTTGCAACGATCTGGGTAAACCACTGATAGTTACAAGATGTTTATTTGAGAGTATTATTAGAGTTTAAGGCAACAACCTTCTGAATATTGCACGATAGCATCAAACTCTGGATCCATTGGTTCCCAAACAAGCTGCCCGTCAGATAGCACATCCATCAACGTGTGGTTCATTGAACCACTCTCCATTTCCCCGATGTAATGCAGACCTGCAAAATAACATTACTAATGAATATATTAACTAGAAAGGTGAACACTGTTATTGCAGTTTATAATTGAATTTTGAATGTGCATACCAACATCAAATTCATATCCCTTCTTCTTGTAGGTATGAGTGCATCCTCCAGCCTTGCCGTGCTGTTCCAGAACCAATACCCGCTTCCCGACTCTTGCCAAACACCCGGCAGTAACTAAACCACCCACGCCGCTTCCAATGACAATTGCATCCAAATTAACAGGAATTCTGTCGGGTTTAAAACCTGAAGCGTGGAGATTAGAATGATTAACTATGCAATGCAATTTCATGAATATTTCTGTCTTACTATTTTTCAAAATTCTTTTCCTCTTGTCCTTATCTAATTCAATCGGGCCAGGACTACTTACAAAATTATCACGGAACGGATTCTCGTCATGACTCAATTTCTTATTCCACAAGTAACCGATGAGAATGCAAACGAAACTAGCTGGCCCGGCAACAACGAAGAAACCAGCTATATCTAATAATGTATACATGACCTATGTACCTATGTTGGGCATTCAGGAAAATTGACACTTTAGGCGCAATTAGATGCAATAACACAATGAAGCAGAACGGGCATACCAGCGTAAACGTCAATTATACCAATAGCCTCTGGGAAATCCAACGTATAAAACTAATCAACTTTTGAAATTACTACAGAGTACATGGACCTCAGTGACTCAGATACCTTTTACCGCTTGTTTTCAATGCTAATTAGACAAGAAAAAACTGCAGCAATCTGTACAGCCAGAATTTAGTATCATCTAGCCTACGGACGAAAACTCGTATTGCGTATCTTTGTTATATTATGACAGTGCCAGACTTCGTCAATATGTTTAAGTCGATATAGGAGAATTTCATAGGAAGTACAAAGTTCAAAGCCACGTAGAGCTGTTTAGGCCCCTTTCTTACATTATGACTGTGTAATAATAACATGGGGATGGTCCATTTATAAAGATCGATTGTACTTTGCCGTCTAGCGGTTGGTAGTTTTTACTTTACTTAACGGGTATAAATGATCCAACAGTGACATCTAGCGGTTGCAAATTCTTACTTAACCTGAGGCTCATAAATGAACTTTTAAATATCCAATCACATATGAGACGTATTACATAAACCAACATTCTCTAAAAAGATTGGGTGGATTGATTTAGGTTGATTCCCATTGGATAATTTTTGTGACAAATTTGAATTTATACAACTTCTGTGCTATGTGCATTACGTAATACATTTCAGCTACTGCTTTCAATTGGCCGCATGGATAATGATATAATTACTGTGAATAGCAGCACCAAACTTCGGAGCTGTAGAATATTTGACATCACCAAAATAGCAGCACCTGCCTTATCCAAGGGTAAAAAGGACAACTCCCAATAACTTTCAAACTGGCAATCAGTCATGTCATTCCTGTACAGCTCGCCAATCTTTTATACGAAATTCGTAAAACCGAAAAGCTCTAAAAACCGTTTCAGTTTGGCAGCAAATATGACCCAGTGCTGCTCCTACCCAGTGCCCATTCTTACCAGATGAAGGATGGACTCTGAGATGGAAAACAATGTACTCTGTACACTGTTATATGCATAAATAAACCTCATCTCAACTCAAATTAATTTATAGCCTTTAATTTCATGAATTGTTTCGATAATTACTACTGTTAAATAAGCACACACACATATATATAGCTGTATAATTGTGAAAATATGGTGAAAACAATTCAAAAAGCGGAAAATGTGGAATGTGGAAAGGAATGTGACCTGGGACTCTGACAACCACTGCTCTAGACCGTAGAATAAAACAGCATTCGAAAGGCACATGATTCAGCCAATCCATTAATCGGAATGAAATGGAATAATGCCGCGCGTACTAACTACATGATTTAACCAGTCATGACCGGGTTTGCAATTCTGCAACATTTGAATTTTCATTGGCAAGCTTTGCATCGAATAAAACTGGGCCGGTGCATGAACAGTATGGCGCTAATTTTCTATTCTGCAAAAATACAATGATCTATTATATTTTGAAGCAAGATTTGTCGTGGAAAATATAAACAGGAAGTTATTGCGTCATCTATAGCTTCTACATGAAAAACAGCAACGAATAATTATGAATTCATCGCTTTCTAGAAACGTTGCAATGACTAAGTAAACGAAATAGGTTTACTATAGGCCCTGTTCAATTCGCGTTATAACACACATTAATAATGTATTAAATATTGCGCAGGTATAGGTCTAAAATGACGCATGACTGTAACGTTACATTGCACTTGGACTGATTAATTGGTGAAAACAAGTGGAGAAGCCTCTTCTCTTGTAATAACGTCACCCAATGTTTTTCGTTCTGCTGGAAATATCATTGCCTGATTCAGTCGCAAGTAATATACAGTACAGACATCCAATGAATGAAATGAATCTGAGCAATCCATGAATTACCTACACCGAGTGCTCACTCTATATGATCATGGCAAGTGACGTTTCGAATGAGGCATACCTGAGGAAATGACATAATCAATTTATGTAAAGTTAACGTGATTAAGCGCTTGACATCAATACCGCGAAGACAATTGCCAAAATTTAGTGCTATGTCGAAATTTGACAGTTATATACAGGGATCATACCGCAATAATCACTGTACGATCGACATGCAGATACTGCTGAAATGTAGTGAAGGATCGATACTCACGACAGTGCCTAGCTGAAAATGATTGCAAGTTCAGATCGTTAGTCTCACTGTTTCTATTCATAGAAGACGCCGCTTTGGGGTGGGTGGATTAAATGTTGGGATGATTTCGCAGCAAGAAATAAATGTCGCGAGATATTATTTTTCAAAGGTTTAAGGGTTAGGTAACAACGCGTGGTTACCTTACCCATAGAAGGTTGGGGATACGGGTTTAATAGACTATCTAATTGACGCCATCCTGAGTTGCAGTATGAGAAACGCCTGAAACTGCAATGAAAGAGGAATATAGACACGGAATTATTGTGCTGGTCTATTAGTCTCACCGGTGCATGTATTCGGTTCTGTTGCTTAGCCTATACCGTAATTCACATTTTAAAATTTGCGTTATTGTTATTTTGCTGAGGCATGCAACAGGATATCGATGTCATTTCTATCAGTAATATAATGAGAAATATGTAGATGAGAAGAATGAGAAATAGGCAGATGATGATTTAGCTTTAGAGCCAAATGAATAATGGGAATGACTGTATGATATAACACTCTTAATAGTATTACATCAGTGTGTGCACATTATATTTGTTATTTTTTGATTCTGTGATTTATATTTTGAAATTTCATAAAATAGTTCCCAACTGTCTGTTCGTACATTAAGTCATGCGATGATCAGCATACCAATTCTAACTCGTGCATTGCCCATGTGAACCATCTTCCGCTGTTAGTGAGATGACTTCAGAAAAATAGGTGCAACGAAAAACACATTCGACATAAATCATTCACGTCATGATGCAACAGTGTTCAAAACCGTGAGCAATGCAGGTTGGGAATTATGCACAACAATGAGTACGAGTATGTAGGCGTGATATAGGTTTTTGAACAAATTCGTGACCGTCGCGGGTCACGCAATATACTGTGAGTGAGTTAAAAAATTGGCCTTGTAAGGCTAGCTTCTACGAGCTAGAAACATGTAGCCCACATTTCGGGATTTGTCAGGAAGTCATTGTACTGTATTGCGGGTTAACCAAGCATATAACCTAATATAGGTTCATCCTTGTAAACCTGGTATATGGACAACATTTGAAATGAGGAATTACAAAATGTAGGTAGTGTTACGTAGTGACCGCTGATGTCTACGCCTGAAGTTGACATATGTGCATACAAATAATGTGTATTGTGGATAAAAATCTGACTGCTGATGTTATTGTAATATGTATATAGAGAAGATAGGAAATTTAAGTGTATATATTCAAGGAAAGTCAAGCTATTTATAAAACTAGAAGGTGGAGACAGGACAATACAATTTCTATAAATAGCTTCTGTTGTTTCATACGAATTTATACTAAAAGTGTATTTTATCTAATTTACCTGCGTGTTGAGTGTTAGTATCTTCTCAGTTTAAGTGCTGGACGCAGAGGTACCATTTTTAATACGCGCTTTGGGAAACAGTTTACATTAAGCCAGACTGAGTATATAACCTACAGTTTTATTTTACAGGAATTATGTTGTTACTTACAATAAATAGGTGACATATTCTCGTGAAAAAATAAATACATCGTATTCAGACAGACTGTATATATATCGGGGAATTATGCAACTCAAAGTATTCATATTTCTCGCGAGTGTTTTTATAACAGCCGAGAGCGGCAACGAAAGACCACTGCGAACGGGACTATACAACCAAGTATACAAAAATGGACGCGGAGGCCAATGTGAAATTTTCAAACAAGAAGCATCGGGTCGCGTACTGGGTCCTACACTCATGTCATGTAAAACAGGTTGGGTCAAGAAATCAACAATAACTTACCCAACACAGAGGTTGAGCTACGTTGCAGATTGTCAGTATTACAAAAGAATAATGACGTTGGACTGTTATGGAAAAGAAGGAAATACGACAGGTAATTCGACGACAATTTGAATGCAGGGAATAACGAATTAATTATTAAATTCGACACTGGTATTTACTTATTTATGTAGTTTTTAATGAATTTTGAAACACGTTGCATGAATGATACAATTTATGCACAATATAAACCATATATATTAGGTTATTATTATTATTATAGAGAATGGGTTCCAACAAGGTTCCCTTTATACTAATCCGTTGAATCAAGAGCTAACCAGAGAAGCGATAATGAGGGTTAACAATAAATGAATTTGTTATCAATTTTCAACGACATAGTTTAAAATGTCGTTTTTCA
The DNA here is from genome assembly GCA_013436055.1 of Halocynthia roretzi. Classification (NCBI taxonomy): domain Eukaryota; kingdom Metazoa; phylum Chordata; class Ascidiacea; order Stolidobranchia; family Pyuridae; genus Halocynthia; species Halocynthia roretzi. The sequence continues at coordinate 511,722 of QRAM01000008.1, read as the reverse complement.
ATAACAATGACACTCGAAACTGCAATATTCGCCATTTCCCGTATTCTCCATTCAAATTTCGTTATTATTAGTTTCAAGTCGTGCCTTGCCACATCGTACAGCATTGCTGACTATATAATTACAGCATCAGAGTTTCCTTTAATGCAGTAATCTCAAATTGGATTCACTGTTTCAGGTCAAGGTCTGGAAACTTGTGTCCGAGAATTAATATATTACTACATAAGTCGATCGTGCGAAAGGAGATGGTTGGACTGGGAGGATTGTGACAACGAGTGTGGTGGAGGATATACGAAACGGGTCAGGATTTCTTTTGTTCCCAAAAGCACAGCATTATTTCAAAGGGAAATCGAGACAAGGCAATGCAACACTCATAAATGCCCCGTGTGGAGCGAGTGGACGCCCAACAGGGTCAATGGTGTCATCGAAAAATGCGACGTGACCTCCTGTACTAGGATGTGGAGGCGATACTGCATGTATAAAAACAACATAACGGAGCCTAGTATGTGTGAGATTGGAATTGGAAACGATGGTGTTGCAGTGAAGAAGAGTTTGGAGGAACCAACCTATATTTTGTTCCGTAACAGCACTCACGAAACGTGGCCATGCTTGCGAAATGAATGTCAGGTAGCGCAGGAACCTGGCATTCGAAACAGCACAGTAGATAGTCCTAATAGTACTACAGCGTCTACTCTCAAAAGCAATACAGAAAATATAACAACAAACCCAAATGACGACGATACTATCATAAATAGCACGTTTATAGACTCCCGGTCTAAAAGCGGTAGAAACGGAGCGACCAGTATGAATACCGATGCTGTCCAAGTCAATCCAACTTCCACTCAAGGCAGTGAGATATGGATAGGATTCATTATCGGATTGGTCACATCCATGATAATTATATTATTGTTGTGTTTCGTTATAACTAGAAGAAAGAAATCGGTTGACAGCGACAGCCGTTGGTATTGGCCAATCACGAGGCTGATTCCGAGATATCATTCACGACGAAGCAATACCCATACATTACAGTTAAATACTGCAGCAAACCTAACAAGCACAAGTGCATCTAATACGAATAGTAGTGGGGAATATTTACAACCGACCCTTATGAGGTATTCCGGAGTAGGACCTGCACCCATACCACCACCACCGTTACCCAACGGAACGATTTCCTCTACTAACGAGAGCACTTACTGCGTAGTACCATCACCCATTGGTACCATCGACCCAGTGAATCGTCTGAACGCAATTTCAATCAACCCACATAGACAGCTCACGCGACAAAGAGCCCAAAGAAATACTCCGAACCCTACGGACGATCCCATTTATTCTGACATACCAGCCTACGACAGACAACTACAGCAAAGGTCGGTGGGGGGCCCGTCTTCTGTGAGTGGGTTGGAGCAGGGTATGTACCCAAGCAGTGAATTTGACAGTTCAGAATCTGAGTCGTCCATCGATAATCAGATTTCTCATTCGAAACGCATTCGAAATAGACTAAAAGATGAGGGAGCGGATTCTGGGCTTTCTTCAAGGATGAACGACGACCGGGAGCAAGATTTGAAAAGTTGCTATTCGGACGAAGGTCGAGACGTGGTCAATACCCTTCGCAGGCCCTCCAGAAAAGGGAGATTCAGTCGACAAGATTACGATGAGCGAGAAGAAGATATTCGCAGCGGATCTGACGAAGAGTTACGTTTACTCGAAGATGAATTCCAAAACGAAACGATGAGTGCATATACAGCGAGGTATTCGAAACCACATCTCAAAAAGAACAAGGACGACATTAGCCATTATAAATATCAACCAAATAATGCGGGTGGGCGAAGAAGAATTGGCAGCGATTCTCCACCTCTAGTACATCAACGACATCCTCTTCCAGTCAATCCGGAATTTCAATGGATCAGAGGAAATAGCGGAAGACGGCCCCCTCAAACTAGCTCGCCTTCTCAAGGCAGCACAATGAGCAGTGGCCGTTTACAGAGGCAGGATTCAATGGAGGTAAGAGATTAAAATATGATATCGATTTTCTTACAGACATAGCTGCCCATTGTAGATAGTCCTTGTACTGCATTACAAAATAAACCAACGAATATAACCACCGAACACCGAAATGAATTACAGTACTAATACAAACAATTGATACGCGATAATCCACAACATGGATTAAGGTTTTAAAAACCTCTTACTGTCGAAATAAGAATGCCAATGAAATGAATGTTACTTCAGGTAAATACCAAAGGAAGTGATGCAGTCATATCAAGTACAGATCGTGTACAAAATACTACATACCTTAACACAACCCATTACAGTAATATACATGTAAATGTAGGAAATACATCTATGTCAGATTTGCGATGTGAAGTTATGATGAATATGATGGCGGAGAGATATCTGTCTTGATCTGTCACAAGATTAACCTAGCCCAGGGTCACATGATGCTGCCCAAATTCACCTACATTTTTTAAAATATGACAACCGCATTTACACATTCGTATTGATGAGTTGTTTTTCTGGACGAGCATTTCATCGTTGTTTATTGAATAAATATAACGGACGATTTGGTCATATCACTATATGAAAATATGCGGATTATCACCGTCATAGGAACTCATTGACTGCATATTATTCATGGTTTCGGCACAATATGTAAAACTATTGTTTTATGAAGCAGAGATGGAGCGGAAATTACCATCGCCGTCTATGCACTCGTTTGTCATCGGGAGCCAGTAGCATCACTTCCTCTCATCATGATACAGTCACGTCTGATTATAATTCAGCCAAAGATTTGACTGACGATGATCTCGTGTTATGGAAAAGAAGGTCATTAGAAAATCAACGGCCCCCTCTTACAAGGTAAAGATCATTATAATCATTATCATATTGATGACTTTTATAAGGTTAATGATGTTGCTGCAGGAATGCGATATGAAATAAGACCAAATATGATATAGTGGTCATGTGACTATTTAACAGAGAAAATGAATTATTATTATTTGCTTAGCGCTGCGATTCTCAACCGAAAAATAATCTTCCGTACCGAAAGCACACCGCTAACCACATCTCTAGATGACAGACCACCGATGAAGCTGCCACCATTGAATGCGAGAACACATTCTAACAATACTGCGTTCAACCCGAGGAATTGTTCTTCGCTTATTTCCAGCCCAATGAATCAACGACCGCGTCTTGGTAACGAATGCCGATCGAGAGGCGGCTCCATGATAAATTCACGAACAATCGACGCAGAAAGATTGGATCAACAATTGCAAGGTTTAAGAAACGCTCCTCAGACGCAAATCAGGCCATCTCACTTCAACCACAATAGAGCAAATTATGCGCGGTCGCTATCGAACAACGTTATAGTAAATGAAGATGCTTATAATAGACCAGTAGACGCAACCATTCCATGCGTGAACGAGGCTCTTTATACAACATACAATGTGCCATTTAATTCAAGAAACAGAAAAAATCAGAATTTTGAACCGGTTGATACGTGATCTCGGTATGAAACTAACTGGTCTATTCAGAGGCAAATTCCCAATGCAGGTTGACGCATGAGGGTATTAATTAATATTTTTCAGTGATGGGAATAAACTGGGTCGCACCGGTCCGTGTGAAACGGGTAATAAAATTATGAAAGTTAGCAAAAACAGATCCTGAATTGTCTTCAAATCAAAGTGTTCTCTTGTCCAGCGAATTATCAGCTGCATATTTTCCTTTATCGATTCAATCGACAAAAATATTTGGGAATGAAAAATGGGAGAATCTGTTCCTAAAAAAATTGAACCCACCGCTGCCCTTTCAGCAGTCTATTTCAGTAAATTTGTCACATAGGCGAGGAGAATAAAAACTAGACGGAGTCCGGAACTGATGTTTTCGTTTTCTTTCAACGGCATCGTGCTTTCAAATCACACCACTCATTGATGTTGCTGGTGACGTTAAATATTTTGTCATCCAGCTGAATAGCATTTTCCCTTCCCTTTCCTGTTACGCACGCATTGACAACTTACCGAGTCCAAGCAAACAATTCTGGACACTTATGTAAGAGGTGAATCGTACAGCATTCTTTGGCTACTGTGTCAGCTATTTTTCCTCTGTATTCTTTTAAAAAATTTCATCTTCTATCCTATTGATTGGTGTTATCGGGTGCTATTGTTTTATATCCCAGCAAACAAAAAACGTTAAATAAAGTTAAAGTTTAAAAATAGGTTTTACGTTTGAAAGACGATCAATTGACAAGACGTTCAATTGTTAGCTGGAATATTACAAGAATTTCAGTAGCTTTTTTATAACAGTATTAAATATATTGGGTCAAGATCGCGAGTTCGTGAACTATGGTACGTGGCAAAAGCCTTGACGGGTGCTGCAACCGAACTGATTTCCGAGAAGGCGCAATCAAACAAGCTGTCCAAGCGGTATGTCGTGCCTGAAATCGGCTACGCGTGTACATTAGCAGTTTTTTTATACAGTATAAAGCGTTTTATTATGCAAGAAACAGCTTCATTGAATACAAATACCTGAAATCGTTCAAAAATGAAAGAACTAAATATAGCTCTTGTATTGTTTTAACGATGGTATATCGGTGGTAGTACAAAATAAATGACCCGGGGTCAAGCCGACATTTTGTTTGTGGGAAATCGTAGGATCCCCGGTGTGGGTATATTACATCTGCGACTAGAATTATAAATTCAAAAAACGTAGTTGGGCCCCGTTATACTAGGGCCAAATATCTAAGTCCATAATCGTAGTGGTAGGACAGGTTGGGAATCCTTTAACTGAAATTCAAATTATTTCGAGAGTCAATCATCAATCGATCTGGCTTAGTGCTCGGAACAACAATCCGGTATAATTTCGAGTAGGGACACCACTATCTGTAATAACTTGTTCGTAATGCTCACCAGCGTCATCGATAGATATAGCGACAAAGAGAAGAGTGAATCAAATCGTAGAATGATTTAATGACAGCGTTTCGCAAATTCCATGTTGTGTTTTTAAACCACGAACCACGACTTCGTAGGTGGGGACTTGCATTCAATAATACCCGGTTAAAAAATCCCAAACCCGCTTTATAATTCCATTCTGTTCATACTAAGTATTCCATTTTCAAGTGATTTTTGTGAATAAACTGTCTTAGTGTATCCCCATTCGATCCAATTAAATATCAAGTTGAACTGCCGTGGCTGTGTTTATATCCAAAGCCTTAGAAACAATCGTTATAAATTATTAAATTCGTGAAATATTCAGCTAGACTACGGTATATATGTCACGAACAATATCTGTCTGGGATTGAAACATAATTTGATACTTTTCGGCAACACAATCAATAGTAATAAAATAGACATGAATGTAGTCATTCCATACGGATATCGAATATCATAATTCACAAGAATCTATTGTAATTCACAACCACATGTCGTCCCATAACACACATGGCTCTCGTGACTGTAATTACAGGAAACTGTGGTCTCTTCTTCATCGAGCCGTGATACATGAAATGACAAATTTCTTCACAAAGATATTTACTGGCAAAGTCTCGAAAGTATCTAACACCAATACAGTACATACTTCTAAAACAGATTAGATTGAACGAAAGAACAATATTATTTCTAGGGGTTGACATAGTGTGCATCACTGTAAATCTTAGGTAATAGCAGCAGGTATTTGAATACTATATTAACAGGCACGACTGAAAAAGCAGGTCAGTCGCCATGTGAATAAACTGATTGGCAGCTATGATTAAAGCATAGGGGAGTTGATGACAGTGATCAAGTTTGGCAAGTGTTCAGAGATTTGCAGTTTTCAAGGCTTAGAAAGTTGAAATCTCCAGAAATTAAAAGAGAATTTCCATTCCCCTCGCTCATTATAAATTCGGAGAACCTGAATCAGGCTACGATGCGACATATATATCTATCTACTAAGCATTCATCAGACAATAACCACATAAATACGAAGCACACCCATATTCTAATGACCTTCGTTCAAGTGCCCGATGTGTAACCAGGAGGGATGGTTTGGGTCAGGCAAGAGGGGGTAATCAGTACGGTAATCTGTTATCGCAAAATTTCTTCCCATGCTATGCTGGATGCAGGATGACTCCAGAATAAGTCCATATTACTAGTTATCACCGGCAACTGACTGGCAGAAAACTAGCGAAAAAACAGAATCATTCAATATTAACTAAGTCTTGCTCGTGTATCATTTTCCCAGTACAAGAACATTTTCTGATGTACCACAACAATTTGCTCAATAACAACGCAGCAAAATTGAACCTAAAGTTCGACAACAAGCGGCAAAAAAAAACCTAACTAAACAGCTTAAAAAAGCTTCAAGTTTCACCATCAAAAGAGTGCAAGCAGAACTGGAAAATACTTGAATTGCAATAAAAATGAATTTCTCCAACAGCAAGGACATTTGGATCCTAATGCACCGCAGCTTTATGCTTGAGAAAACTAGTATAGATGTTTCAATGTGTAAAATTCAATACAATAATTTAATACAAGAATGAATTAGTTTATATCACGTGGTGGTCGTCGACCGATACTTCTTGTTCGCAAAGAAACTCCTCAAAACCACGACTTGAACAATGGACACAAGAATGAGGATCAACATTTGAAAAAATGACCACATCTATTGAATGAAATATAGATAAGATTTCGCATGATTTTTCAACTTAACAATGCTGCGAAAGCAATACCCATTCAGTGGAAATTATACTCCATAAAAATAGGAAAATTTTTACTGACCTGCACTTTCTCATTAAGCGCATGAGCAAATATCCGTCCTGTTGCCTCTTTCAATCGAAATTTGGTTTGATAGTCCATCACATTTATAAGCAGTTCATGCATAGTTACAGCACTCGTCTCCATCTGTAGAATAGACGCTCAACATTAACACAAGGAAAGTATCTTAACAACGCATTTAAATTGAACAGAAAGATCGCCAGTTTGTATGTTAATGCAATGCTTATGGAAATTACAGGGTATAATATCACATAAAAACCTGTGTTAACGCAGTAGCCTTCACCATATCCGGTAACAAAGGAGCTTCAGCCCCCGTTTGAAGATCAAAGTAGACAACTTTATGTGTGAGTGTGGAGAATTCATTGCTGAAGCAAAACTGAAAAAAAAATAATAAAAATTATCTACACATTGCTTTGAATAATGATTACAAATGACAAATAGAAAAAATCAGGAAACAAGGAAGCCGACGGATATTGTAATAAATCGAGTGATACCTTATAAACACCCTTCTTTTGTGTTGTCCACTCATAGGAATCATATTGTTGCTTTTTCTTACTGTACAGTTCCAAACCATCAGGATCTTCGATTCTGCAATCGACATCGTAATGACCTCCACTAATTACCTATATTTTTGAAAAAACCAGTGACCAATATGGTTTGCAAATTAGTCCTGGTTGACAGTGAATTTTTCCGGTTTTTGATTCAAAAGCATTAACTGAAGTGATAGATAGCCCTCTGGAACATGTAGTGATAGCACTCTAGCGATAGTATTTTGTGAAACTTATCTAATTAGCTTTTCTGTTCAGATTACCTGATATTCCAATATCGAAGCTTGATTGAGATCGATTTCTTCATAAAAACATTCTTTCGCGTTGTCGGCTAATTCAAAAGTTAATTCGATTCCGACTGCACTCTCAATGAGCAGAATAAGACTAAGTACGGCTACTATTATGTAGTTCAAGCTCATTTTTCTACAGTATTTATTTTAAAATTGATCGTTTATTATTTTGATCTTATTCAGACAATTTAACAGCGTAACGTGGCGATTTTGACAAAAGCATAATTAGTGTTTCACGCTAAAAAGTATCTGTTGTAGGATTAATTCCTAATACCTACTGGATGGCCGCTTATGCTGGTTAATGTCTGAACATATATGATATAGACTTTAATAACAAGAATGCAAAATGCAGTAGTCGTACAAAGTTCTTTATAGCCATGTAGTTTTGTTATATATGTAATAAAAGTGATATCAAATTCCATATAGCATTTAAATTTCCATTGCAAATATGGCGAATGGGATTTTTCAGCTAATGGATATGTACGAGGCTTAGCATTTTCCTTTAGTGAAAGGCGGTAGTGGACATCTAGCGGATGTCATAAATACACCTTAGACTAGACTATCACTAGGGCACGGTTTCCTCAACGTTTCTAAACCTTCCTCGCCCCAAAATCCATGGTGTGAGAGGGGGTTACGGGAACTTTTAGTTTCCAGATTATATCCAATAGCTTCCCCCCTCCCTTCCTTCTATAAGGAATAATAATTAGTTCAATTTAATAGTAACACGATTGTTACACTACAGTCTCAAGGACATAGCGTTCATCTTTCCTAAAACTAATTTCAACTTCTACCCGAAACTAACCATAATCCACTCCGTGTGGATATGGTAAACCTTATATTATAACCTTATGTATATTCCGTAACGTTGGAATTACATTGAATTCTATCAGTCTTCCATTTCGCTGCTCCCTAATGAACGCCATCATGGTATCAGGTATCATCAGTCAAATGCATGCTTTAGAACACCTTGTAGAAGTCGAAACTAATCCGCGTTTACGAGTGAATTCCACAATAGAATGTACTAAAACCAACACTTTCAAAGTATTGGAAATGATAATGAACTTTCTAAAAGAATTAGAGTTATTATATGATGGCAAATACGAATTTTAAAGAAATCTAAAATATCTCAGTTGTGTATATAAAACGGGAAACTCGCATTGTGCCAGACATATTCGCCACGAGTAATTTGAAGATCTTGTTAGGGTTTCATTAAAGACGAGAAGGACATCATGGCTATTAAGATTGTACTGAGGACAACCTTGCTTTTGTTGTCGCTTCATTTACATTTATTGAAAGGTTGGTATAAAAAAAACTGTGCTGAAATTACTAGTTACAAACTACAATTTGATGAAAATATTTGCTCCTTTTTATGCAGGCCAAAGTTGCTATCCAAATATTGGAACCATCACAATGCCGGGGCAAAGTTGCCGTCATATAAAAGATATAAACGGTGGCTCATCGAATGGGATATACTATCTCAGGGATGCTGAGGTATTAACTTTACTTGAAATTCCATTGCTTTTACCGAATTCTGTTTTGCCAGGTTCATTAAATCATTGTATTGTGATTTAGGGGTCGGTATTTTCCACTTATTGCGACATGATGACTAGCGGTGGTGGATGGACTCTGGTTGCTTCTGTTCATGAAAATTCCATTACCGGGAAATGCACGACAGGCGATCGCTGGTCCAGTGAGCAAGGAAACAGAGCCGATCACCCTCATGGTGATGGTAACTGGGAAAATCGAGCAACCTTCGGTCGCCCGGAATCGGCTTCAAGCGACGATTACAAAAATTTAGCCTATTTTAATATGATGGGACGAGACATTATGATCTGGCACGTACCGAACAACACACCACTCGGACAGTATGAGAATGCGTAAGTAAAATTTCAATCAGCAAATCGTACAACTACAATAGGACATCACGCATAGTAAACAGTAGAATATTGCTTTTTTTCTTGTACCATTTAGGGCCTTCCTGAAATATCACACCGAAACAGGGTTTCTAGCGATGTACGGGAATCTGCAGAAGCTCTTTACTGATAATTACGAACTGCGTGATAATACTTTCGACACTCACGGTCCTTCCGAACCAATTGTTTGGGACAAAGGTGACAACAGTCAAATGGTTCTCCACACTCCACAAGATGTGCGCGATGAAATAGAGCCCGGATTTATACAAGTTCGTGTTTATCCGGATAATAATACTTCAGTACTGCTGATACCCAGATTAACCGATCTTGTCCCCAACTAAATACTGGATTTCCCATCAATCAATAAGCAGCTGGTTAGGGCATCAAATTGAGGGGAAGGCACCAACAACTTTTTCTTCAAGTTACCATGCCATTACCGAACACAGGGACCGGAAAACCCACAATTATTATACGTTTTTTAACAATTTTTTCCCCGATCTTTGTTCCTACTTTCCTACTTGTCGGCTATTAGTATCTTTGCCGAATGAGTGACGGAAGGGCCAGGGGTGTTGTACCATTGTTTGACTGCCTTCAGGGTATCAGTTGGCATTGCTCCGAAAACTTAAAATGATATTTATTAACAACTTCGTTTCGTTTTCAGTTTCGCGCCATTAACGACGAAAAAAGCGCCTTTGCTTTGTGCCCTGGCGTTAAATTCACCACTACGCGTGGCAACGTTGAACACGCGTGTGTTGGAGGAACAAGCTTTCACGACGGTCACACAAACATAGAAAAATATTGCGGTGATTTTGCCGCCAAGGATTGGGATGATCACAGCGGTACGGCGACACAGTCTAGCGCCTCCAAAGATATTATTGAATCGGTCATTATGATATTTTATCGCTAGTCAAACTAATTTGTTACACATTTTTTTTGTAGTTTTTCATATATCTTCCTTTTTATGTAGAAATGCGTCATTGTTAATAAAAGCCTGTAAGAGAATATTAACGGTTTGAACATAGGTCGAATTACAGATTTATGAAAGGTATATTCTCTTAAATCCAGAAGTCGATATCGTATGTGTTCATTCCGAAAATCCGAGAATCCCTTTTTTACCACTACTCCATGATGGAGGCCGGTAGATGATAACGAGTAAACATCAATTTCATCAGAATGGAGTCCTATTCAACGTGACTCACAGCTAAATATGCAGTGGGCTGGATGAATGGGGATTTCCGAAATGTCAGGCAAAAATACACAAAGGAAAGTCGAAAATCAGAAAAAATCAAAAGAACCCATTGGCCTGTGAGCTAACATTTGTTAACAAGTTCAACGGGAGGTCTCTGTGACGTATTCACCGGTGGCGCGAAGCCGTGAATTCCAAGTCCAACCACAAATGCATTCTAAAAATCTTTACGAAGATCGCATGAGACGTAAGTAATGTTACATAAATATATGTCAAAAACTCCATAATTTGTAGGGAAAATAGTAACTTCTCAAAACTGGAAATTGGGTGTCTTTCATAATAAGAACCATATTATTTCACTATAAAGTGTTTATTTCACATGGCTATGGTTGCTCTGGTAAATCACACTAGTAAAAGGTACTGCGAAGGATCTTACGGACTAATAATTCGTTTAAGATTCAACGATAAAATATCATTACCACCGATTCGGTAATTAATTTGTTAGCAGACCAATGTATTCCAACCCCGTAACCGTTCCAGTCCTTGGATGCAAAATCTCCGCAGTGCTTGATCGATTCCTTATGATTACTTGTACCTCCAATACAACCGTGCTCTGCATTGCCAAAATTTGGCTTCATTCGAAACCCTGGACAAAGGGCAAATGCTCCTAGCTCATTGTTCAGCACTCGAAACTATAAATCACAGATATCCGATCACGACAATAAAATAAATATTCAGCAAGTACGTCAAGTTTATGTTGGGAAAGAGAATTTGACCTACTTGAATATAACCGGCTTCCGATTCTTTACGAAGATTGGGGGGAGTGTTGTGTATCATCAGTGTATTGTCACCGCGGATCCAGGTAATGGGGATACTTGGACCGTTATCCTTTTTAGTATACACACCGTTAATTAATTTGAAATGCTTCGAAAATAGTTGCTTCAAATTTCCACCGTATTTTTTGAGAAATTCAGTTTTGGTGTAATACATCATAAAGGAGCTAAAAAATGGAATAATACTTGAATAATAATAGTATTTAAGAATAACATAGTTTCATGAAATTCCCCTTACTCGGTGTAAAATGACTGCAGTGGTGTGTCGTTCGGTACATGCCAAATCATAACATCCCGTGCTTGCATATTGAAGTAGCCTGGGTTTTTATAATCGTCACTAGTGGCTGATTCCGCCCGGCCGAAAGTAGCCAAATTCGCCCAATTACCGTCTCCATTTGGATGAGCTGCAGTATTTCCTTGTTCACTAGACCACCTGTCTCCGGTTGTACATTTCCCGTGCATGTTATTCTCATGGACGGAAGCGACCAGGGTCCATCCTCCTCCAGCAGCTTTCATGCTGCAGAATGTTCTGTATACCGATCCCTAGAAATTGTGTTATATCCCTTAGATGGAAATCTAGTTTTATTCACCAATGCAGAAACTAGTGAATGAAGCATATTAACCAAAACAGGATGGTCCAACTGCAGTCCCGGTACATGCTATTTTACTGCCCGTAGAATAGGAAAATCTGTTAGGCTTTCCGTATATAGAGGAGTATTATAAAATTTCTATATATGCGGCCCGTGACCACCGGTTAAAACTATTTTCATCCCCCGATGCTGGTCCGAGTTGGACCACTCTGCATGGTCATTTACACATTTACATGTTCATCATGAATATCATAAATTCCATCAGGAGCATTCGGATTTGCCCTCAAAATTTGTTCACAGCTGGGTTCTGTCGACATAACATAACTCAGTTAAATGAAGTGGAGGTAAATCTCTACTCAACTACAGCTGTCTCTCTCGAATTCAAATTATGGTACTCATACTTATATAATCTCCAGCAAATGCGTTCTTTCCTGGTTCACCCTTTTGTCCAGCAGGACCTTTCTTTCCAGGTTTTCCAATGGGAATTGAAAACGGAGCTTGGGACTTTGGCGTCGATCTGCAGACCATAATGCTGTCCTCATTTGTTTGAGCATTTACAACAAGCAAAAAAATTGACAATACAAACGAAAACTTATAACAGCAAGTTGCCATGTTTTCAGACAACAACGTGCCTCATAGAGAATGTATTCACAATGAAATCGTACTAGATACGCAGCCCAGCCTTACTCACAAGCTGGTACTCGCCGCAGGCATTTCGTAACTATAATATATGAAATTCAAGAGCAGAACTGCCAACTCATAACTGAGGTCCTGGTAAGCCAAATCGATGCAATGCTGTTTTTCGTTCATTGAGGTTTGATAGTGTTACAATTACCATAGCCGTAAGCAGTAAGATGAACGAATCGTCACAAATCCATGACGTATTTGAAGCCAATAAAGGGAGCACGCTGTTGACGCTGTTATATCGTTCCCAAACAATTTTTATTCGTCAATAATATCGAAGTAGGAATCGTCCTCCAGCTGTTTCTCAAAAGCATTAAAATCTCTGTTTGCATTTTCTCGTTGTCTCTTCGTACTTACATGGTCATCTAACATCCTAGTTGTAATTTTGATACATATTTTTATAGTGTTTCAAGAAATTGTAAATGTAAATGAAGTTGCATCAGATCATATCCTCTGCATTTATGAAAGTGGAAATTGTAATGTGTAACTGCTTTAATACATATAACTTTAACTTATAACTTTATCATTTGAATTACATCATCATTACTAATTTCCATCTCACACTCAGAACGTTTTATCAAGTGAGAGTGGACGAGATTTCAGGAGAATAGGACTGTCAAAGACGCGGATTACTGATGACCTGATGACGTTGTAGCCTCATGGCAACCCTAGCCAACCCTGATAATAACTGATCAGACATACAGAGATCGCCAAATACTGTAAACTACGTGAGTTCAATTACGTGACTTCACACTGAGTCATGTGCAAGCAATGTTACTCATGGAATATGTGCTGTGTTACAATTTGAATACTGTACAGTATACAGTAACATATTTCATTGCGAAATTTTTCATCAAAAGTGATTTCACTCTTTCATGTGTCACTATGATTTTTCATCACTAAGAATCAAAAAAGTCAGAGGACAAAAAAGTACACAGGGGTATGCTCATTTCCGCTTCATAGCTTATAAATCACCCCTGGTGGTCTGAGAAGTACTATGAGTAATATTCATGATACATGATATATTTTCATCTCTGGAATATTATATAACTTCGTTAAAGCGGTGAAACCGAAGTTAGTTTGGAAGCTGGCCTGCCTGTATCATAAAATATCATGCAGAATAGAAATATTAGAAATCACGTGAGCCATTTTGTCAGCCCCCTGACTGTCAGCTACCGCAATTCCCTACTTAACGTTACGGAAAGTGCGAATTTCAGTGAAGTTTTGTGTTTATTTTATTCCAGATTTTTTTTCTTCTCATTACAGTTTTAACGACACGGCATGCAGTACATGCTAATCTCTGACCTTAAGCAATGTTGTATAGAAATTCTCTATCCTTATGAGGTACTCGAGGGATCTAATACATATATGAAATATTATCATGTCTGTGATGCTTTTGACCCCAACATTGATTTCGCAACCGACCCTTGCAAACAGATATAATTCCCCAAGTCTAGACGTGGCCAGTGCATTCATTTGTTTTGGAACATTTCCAAGGGTCACGTGAAAACACGTGACGTCTAAAATGCACGTGAGTTTGTCACTTAGAACTGGTTTGAACTGCAATTTAACTCATTGAAGACTATGCAGATAGTGTGGACGTCGGGAAAAATTAAACTGCAACATGCAAATAAGAAAATAACAATTAATGGAATGTTCTGAAGCCAAACGTGACTCGACGTACCTCAATATAACTTAAGACATTCCATATATAGAATATACAATACACTGCAAAACCCTAATCGTAGATTCAACAAAAGATAATCTTTGTATTGTCCATACCGATCAAATATAGGATAAATGGCCTCGATGTGAAACAACATTCTTCAAACCAAAATTTTATGAAAAAACACCAAGTGATAAGTAGTATTGATTGTTTCCTACTTATTTATTATTTTTTTTTTCTTTTCCTGAATGATAACTTAATTTCTAATAAAGTAAATATAGCCTGGCAACCATTAGGAGAATGACAGGTGCACACATAACAATCAGGATCCGTTCCAACGGACTGGAAAGTATCTTTAGATATTGTTTTAATGTCACCCAACGGGCGAGTACATGAGAGTATGACAACTTACTATAACAAGTATCCGTCCTGTATAAATCAATCGATCTTAACAGGGTTTCGGAGTTCATATTTGGCGAAAAAAAACATTCATCAATGTTCTTTGAACACAGTGATTTTGTGTGCAACTGATGCATGGTTCATTTTGTGCACTAAAAATATATGCCTTTGTTTTAAAGAAGTCTTATTTCATTTTTCCAATAACGAAGGGTTCGGTGAGTGTACTGATAAAGCTTGCAGGGTTCGGTACCTCCAATTGAGTTGAGAACAACTGGGTATAAATTTATACTGAAATATCTGAATAACGAAATTCTAATAAAGTAAATACTGTATCAAAGCCATCATTTATTTGCTTTTTGTTTACCCTTCAGCTACGCATGGGATTTACTCGTGTAAGTCTGTTGGATGCAAACATGGTATGGAATGAGATTCTTGTTTTTGAATCACGTGTTGTGTTTATTACGCATAAATCCGTTCCACATCTTACCGTGTGGCCTTCAGCGAATTCAATAGGCCTCATAGGATATATCATTCATTGCGTCATCGGAAATTGTCCACGTGCGAATTCCAGATTGCATATGAGTGATCCCATATACAGTCCAAACATGTGATAGTAAACAAAATCAGGACGCTCTAAATATTCCCATTTTTGTGAATGAAAATTTTCTTATACGCAAAGTAATATTAGACTTGCAGAGACAAGCAAATTCACGTGTTCCCGATCGGCAGATTTATATTACGTAGACATCTAAGAATAATTTAATAAATTTCTTAAATAATAATAGAAAATCCAAATCTCTAGGATAAGATCAGAGTGGAATCAGAAAATAAAGTTACAGACCGCTAAGGACAAAAACGAGTCGACCTTTTAATACAATCACCTAACAGAAAAATTTAAATTCTATTTACAAAGCTATAAATGTACACTGGAATTACCGATGTTCAAAATAACTTAGTTTTCAGTCAAGAAACAAAGAATACATGATAAAGATGCCTTATATATGTAAATGACCTCAAAGGTCCATCGAGGGATGGATGTATTGAATCACGTGAACTTCGGAGTAAATAGAAATAGTAAACAGTAGGACGTAGGAGCAGGACCAAATAGGGGGAGTCAAATTTAGTGTAAAGTTATTCAATGCATACCCAAAGGGAAGTCATGGAGGGAAGTCTTCCATCAGATATTTATATCATTGGAACTCCATATTACCTCATAAGGAAGACGACAATGAATAGTCTGGGAGATTCGAAGCAATTCACTCCAAATGAATTTCGATCATTTTCTTGGTATGTCGCAATCGACGGGTCATTCCCACGATTGAGAGCAAGTTATTTCGCCCTCTATATCCTTCTGCAGTTTTGTAGGTCCAATCAGAAATAATTGAAAACACATCAATACATACCAATGCCCCTTTGAATTAAAATCGCCAATCTATTTTTAATTTATTTTCTTTCAACTACAGAACATCCCAGTTTCGTGTCGGCTAAATAATTCTGTTGGCATAAATTTCATTCCCAGACCAAAAACATATGAAACTTCATTACAAATATATTACATATTTCTTATGTTACATCATCCTATCATTCGTGGGCAAAATAAAATTGCCAATTTTCATGCGTGACAATGGGCACCGCTTGGGTCTCGTAAACTCCGCTGGGAAAATTCAGCATATGGATTTTAGCAGCTCGTTTGACTCTAGGATAACAGGCCAATTGCTCTCTCGCATGCCGATTTATTTTTGGAAGTTATCGGGCAAACATTATTTTCCCAGCCTTCCAGGCGACATCAATTATTTGTTCGACTGTAAACAACTTCAGCGAGAAGAAATAATGTAACCCCAATAAGGGAATAACATTTCCAAAGAGAAAAAGTGAGAGTTTAGGAGGTGTTGTTGAACGGGTGACCGGTATAAGGTTCAAGTCAATAATTTAAAGTTTATATGTATCTAACTAATACACTGTAGTCAGTACTGAATTAGCCAATAAATAAATCTAGGGAAATTTAGCACTCAAGGGAAGGGCTATAGGGAGTATAAAAGCTGAGCCGCAACAGGGCCACTAAAGGAAAAGCATTTCCCTCGAGCTATCGTGCTCTCATGAAAAAGCAGTGACCAAAACAACACAACTTTTATAGAGCTGGTGTCACCAAACAAATCTATGACCAAATTAAAAGTCGTTGTATCTTGTTGGTTATGAAATTTAGGATTCAAGGGGGCATTATTATCAGATCGTGTGTAGGGCAATGGCATTATTCCGGCCCCGACCTCGATCTAAGCTGCAAGCAAGTTACACAAATTCCAAATTTTCTATATTTGTTTGAACTAATGCAATCGATACTAACTAGACTACACCAAAAGCACAAACCCATTACGTTGAAAGAGTTCGGAGAGGCAAATAGAAGCATTCACTATATAGCCTCAAATCAACTGCACTCTTTCAAAAATGACTAATAATTCCATACATAAGCCATACAAATAGCACGACCATAGCGAAATTCTGATATTATATAGAAAGGGATCCTGTACAGTCGATGCTGCGAAGCTGATGGGCTCCTGTTGTGAATTGTACACAATATCTACTTTCTATATACATTTAAGAGAATATTAGTTTATTTGTTTTTTCGCTATAGAAAACCAAACAGTTGGGCCGATTCCAATCAAATTTGGTTTGGTGACTTGAGGTAAAAAAATGAATGGATTGAATCTTATCATATCTCAATTATCATATAGGTATCGAATTTAAATTTAGTTTTTATGAATTGTTGCAATGATTGCCACTGGGAAATAATTAAATACAGTATTATAACTTTATGATGGTGAAATGTTGAAAGATGACAATTTAAAATGAGGGGGGAAATGTCACCTTGGAGCACTGAAGTAAATTTACAAAGGTATCGGAAGATCTTCTTATATTAGAAATTGTGTGTACTTAAATAATAATAATTATGTTGAGTTGTGTGATACAGTATAGGGAAACCTTGTTGCGACTCAGCTTATTGTTATTGTTTATTGTTAGTTTAGTTTGAATTCAACTCCCTATAACCTCGTATCAAGGCCAAGAAGTCCCGATATGGATCCCCTAACTAAGTTCTACATATTGATCAGATGCAAATTAATTTCAATCGAAAATTGTCATAGTGATTCATACGTTTATCATTCAGCAGCATCAGTCAGCACTGCCAATTGCATGAGGGACAGTCAGGTCAACGTTAGAAAAATCATTACACAAGAGAAAGGACAGCAATCAAAGTAACTGCTGTCGATCAACAAAGTCCCGTCATCGATAAAAGCTTTCCCTTCAATTAAAGAGGAAAAAAATCCAGATAGCCTGAGACTGATCAGACCAAACTATTTTAACAAACTAAAGTAACTCTGGTAATCGTAATATATCCGGTCAGAAAGGACAGTAGTAATGTACTGTGTTATGAACAGTAGTTTTATGTACGATTAGGCATAGTCTTTTTACAGAGTAGCTACCGGTGATCGGATAGTCGGGGATTCATAAAATGGTAAGGTGATGAAAACTTTGAATAGATAGTTTGAAAACAGAGCATGACATTCTGGTAGCAGAGTTATTGTATACCAATTGTTATTCATACAGGTCTATTTATCACTTTTTACTGGATGTGAATAATACAACGCTTACAGTCATAACCCAGAAAACATAACACAATCGTTAAAAAAGCGCCAATAACCTAGATAACGCAGTGACTAGAAAACAAAATCTAGATTTTCTCAGGTTTATTTTTACTAGCGTCATCTCTACGTCACGGATTTACTGCATCGCACTAAATTATTCACGAACACAAGTTCGGACAGTTTACCAAGGTTTAACTCCATTCACATCGCTGTTTTTGTATCACGTGCGTTGCCCTACAACAGTCTATACCGTAAGCAAATAAGCAAGCATGTAGGGAACAGTATAAAAATGTTGAAACAGCAAACGACGTCCAAACGGAAATAGTTGCCACGTTCTTTCGCTACTTTTTGCCCACTCCCTCTCCGCCTTAGTCTCTTCATCATGAGCGTTCGCTGCGTCTAACTCGTCTGTGTTTGCAATACGAGTTAGTGTGAGGTTTGTTTCTTTATTATATCGTGTATTTTTTCCTGTCGTTCTATGCCGCTGTGATTCGCGATCACAATACGATGTGGTTGAGATAAAATCTAGTGTAGGCGTATAAGGCAGGTAACACCGACTGTGGTGCTCTCTAGTTTTACTGGCAAGGAAATATCATAGAATAAAAGCAAGGGCTTGAACTGAAGAACGCTGTGTTATACACACACTTGTAGATCTAGATTTTAAATCAGAAAATGTGATTAAAAAATCAGAAGTGTGATATGGGTTGAATGATTAATACAGTACCAGATTCATTCTGTTTTCAGAATAATTAATTTTAGCGGAGAGAACTGGCCACGATACAGTAGTAAAAGTCCGTATTTATTACAATGTAAGTATCTAATGAATATATCTCCAAGTATGGCAGACGTATAAATCATTTAGATGAGACTTCAACCCCCCAATTGTATTGTAATTTGACGATGTAGTCGGTTGTTACTGAACAGTATATGCATTTCCCTCATTACCGGTTTTTGACTATATACAATACCAATCTTTAAAATACAACTAGAAAATCTCTGAGGGAAGGCGTATCTTATGAGATAGAAATCAATGAGAAAGCCTCTAATTTTCTTTAATTACCTAACCAAATCGGATTGCGATATATTCAGTAACGTCGTAACGATTCTGCAAGGCGCTAAGACTCTGTACAGTCGGATTATCATACGTCTTTGAAAAGGATGATATTTTCCTTTTTGAAATTTGAAATAATGCCAGAGATTAATTTCATTGGTGACTACCAGTAAAAGATTCCAATCAATTCCCTAATTAATGTTTACTGTAATGAAAAACAGAGTCTTTCAGTATACCCTAATGAACTTTAGCATTCAGTTTAGTATTTTGTGAGGATGTGGCTGGAAATATCAATTTGCAACCGGTACTAAATTTAACCGATGTAACCTATAGACTAGAAGATCACAATATTCTGTGACACACGGTAGA
This sequence comes from Halocynthia roretzi, assembly GCA_013436055.1. Taxonomy (NCBI): domain Eukaryota; kingdom Metazoa; phylum Chordata; class Ascidiacea; order Stolidobranchia; family Pyuridae; genus Halocynthia; species Halocynthia roretzi. Next base: position 491,815 of record QRAM01000008.1, on the reverse strand, counting down.
ATGAGGCCTGCTCATATAATTGATATGTAATTTCCTAAACAAGCATGCAGTAACAGGAAGTTTCAGATCGAATAGCGAACGAAAGATGTAGATTCTTTGGATATACAGTATATAGTATAGATGGACGTAGATAGATAAATCTTGCTAAAACTAGGAGGGGGGGGGGACGAAAGTGTGGTAACTCTGGTGACCGTGGGTACTTATTCTGTTTCTGATTTCGTTGTTTGAAGTATGGTTTATTCAAGAATGGAAATAACATTCTGGACATATCAATGCTTACGTGACCCTTGGTCATCCAGGATATAATAAATGTTAGTAATTTTTATATAATCATGATTTTCATCGGGGTATTTAAATATTTTAAAGGAGAGGAAGGTGGTGGTTATGGTGGAAATGAAATTGAAAGCCTGACAAATGAATACCGGAGTCAATTGGGGATTTGATTGTATAACTGAATTAGTATACGTTGAACTGTTGGAGAATAGGTCTGCCCGAATAATAGCTTTGTCGATAGAAGAATAAATAAATAATAATTACATCGTAATAGGTTTATTCTATTTGGTACGATTATTCCTTTGTTTTATGAGAGTGGAGTTAATTTTTATTAGTGTATATCAAGAGAAAATAAGATAGATAAGTGATAAGTGACCATTAGATAATAAGTGGTACAGCCACAAGAATTTTTCCACCTTTACACAGCATAAGTCTAACGAAAGTATTTTCTGCTACCTAGAAGATACAGTACACTAAATAACGTTGTAATAGCTTACTGTAAGAGACTTCAAGTTAATAACAACAGTTTAAATCATTATTATTAAATTTATTCCATTTCGTATTCTCCCAACCGGCCTTCATTCCACCAATATATTTCGAAATTACCTAATGCTACGGACATTAGGTGAAATGAATCGAACGCGTTCAAAACAGCTGTTTTTTCTTTTCTTCTTTAACTACATTTTTTCAATTTTACAATTCCCGAGTAGAGAGATGCATTACGGCAATGTTAATTCTCCACCCTATATCGCGTTTCATACGCATTTTGACAGGTGAAAGTGAAAGCGCTATCTTATTAATATTTCATTGCTAATTAGCTCATGTGCCTTTTTCGTTTTCACTATGTGCAGCAGAGTTTCACTCGTAGAGAAGTGCAAACTGAATGAAATCTAAAATTGTAATAACAATAGTTGCTGCTGCTGCCTGATCGATACATTCAGCTGCCGGCAAAAACCTGTTGTGAGCATACAGAGAGAAAGAACAAATTCCCTGGACAAACATTCGAACCTCCGTGATCGAATCCCGCTGTTGCTGTTATTTTAAAATCGCACCCTCGATTCGTCAGAATGGGAAATTCGGTCGCAGGATACGAACGGCGAGATCAGCGCATTTCAAGTATTGAAAAAGAGGTGAGAATTCTTTAGCCTAATAACAATCGTTAGTAGTCAGCGGCCAATCTTATTGACAACGCTGCAATGAAACTTGTAGTTTCGGTGATATAGCTTTTGAAAGGAAAAGTTTGTAAAGTTGAAAGAAATCGGACTGTAAAGGTATTGGAATCACTGAAAAGTTATATGCGAGATAGCGAATAACATAGCCACAGAAAAGTGCGTACAAAATAGAAATTCGTCGCATAACCTCTATACTGCAATTGACTTGTGTGTTCATGGTGTATAATGCTGGATTTTTCCACTTAAACACTTCGATTCGCGCAGTACACGTCCTTCAAATATACATACGAAACTTAGCGAAGAAATGGTTAAATGGAAGTCAGTATATTGGACGCCACAAGAAGCTTGTCATTACTATATCATGTCAAAGTTACTACATCAAAAACCTTGTTGGATGTTGCAGAGTAAAATATAATAGCCTGAATTACTTAAATGTTATTGTACAATCGTGGTTAATATACATGTTGACTATCTATTCGTAATCAGCTGAGAATTTTAGGTAATCAATCAAAGCCAAAAACCATATGTCATTCGCCACAAAGTCGTGTAGGACCAATGCGTATAAGGATTTAAAACCGTGTCTTGATATTCAAGTGATGCCAAATTACGTGGGTCGAAAAATGACATCTTGGTCGCTCGTGACAGTTGTCTCGCCATGGCTCCAGAGATCGTTAGATTACTTGAAGAAATAACGAGTTCTATTGTACAGTTTTGAGTTAAAAATATCTTAGTTTGAATATTGTCAATTGATACAAGCCGTGTGAACATTATGTCGGTGTGACTGCAGCAGTTACTTTATTATAAAGCGTTTGCGAAACCATATTGAAAACAGCTTGTTATTTCCCTGAGAAGTTACCAACAAATTACTAGTTTCTATCTCAATTTGTCACATTTTCAAACCCAAATACAGACATAAAAGCAGTAAAGGTACTAATAATAAATGTGTCTGTAGTTCAAATTTCTGAACATTAGGATTACCATAACTTTTAAAATTAGAAGATTAGAATAAATTACGGCGGTAACATAACATCATTCATCAACATAAATATAGAAAAATTCCTCAGAAAAATCCTCAAGATAACATCAGTTATGTGTAAGAACACAGCAGTGGATTTAGTATAATGAACGGTGACTGATTTTAAGAAATTTTGGTGAAAATAGAATAATTTCACGTGAAGTGGATTAAAGAGTCGGATTGCGTAGCCCTTGGTTATGTGACTGCGACCGCTAGTTATGCATGTAAATTACTGATTGGTGTTGGGTATTTTAGGATATTACAAAAAATTCTAGAATAAGTTAACACCATCAGAATTGAAATTAATAACGTGTTCAATATATGTTTGATATAAATACATCACTTGGATTTGAAGTTGTGTGTTCGTGACCGAACACTTGTAATTTTCAGTTTTGTCAAGGGATATTTGAATAATTTTTGACAGAATATGAGACGTTACCTCAAATCATACAGGGACTTTTCATTATATCCCGATAGAGATAATTATGCGCATTTGAATATATGCGTTATTTTTGTAATATATCTTCACACCAATATGCCAATATATTTCAAAAGAGAAATTACAGTAGGGCCAAATCCATGTAGATTTTTTATGTGAAATAATCTAAGCTTTCTTTATTCGTGCACTCACTGTGTTGTTTTTCGACTGTACATGTCTTGTCAATACTTCCGGTATATATCATAGGATGATATGTTCTTACGCATAAATGAGTAACACACGTACAATACAGTCAGTCGCATGAATTTTCGATGCTGTTTTGAAATAGTATCACTCTATGATTTACTGGTTTTCACAGTACTGTAACTAACTACTACATTATACTGCTATGCGACTACAGTAGAATTTTTGAGATTCATATATCCTACTACTTAATACTTGCATGTCATTAGTTACACCCACATGGACCATATCAGAAAATCAACACCCCTCAGCTCCCACACAAGATACTTGGGAAAGTCCACAGTTGCATCGCTTGGGAAACAGTTATTTTGAAATACAGAATAAAAAGCTGTGTCAGACATACTTGAATCCAGACTTGTTGCTGTGTTTGTACAATAACTGAATGTGACCTTTGAACCCATCGATGATATTTCGAAAAAATTTCTCTTCAAGATAATATGTAAATATATAATTACGCATGGAAAAAAAATACGAATACGAATGAACAGCCGTGTGTTTAACCTAATACGGGCCAAGAAAGAATAAAAATTGGATCCCGTTATTTTAAATGATCGATACAATCGAGCCCTCGGCTTTTCCACCATTTCGATTTCGCGTAGAACAGATGGTAAGGACATTGGTGCAGGTCCCACGAGGAATCAAAAATTGTGATCTACTATTCAATTTCGATATTGCCAATATTGTCCTTTTTATTCAGTGCGAAGCGTTTCGGTGCATACTCTGTTCTAAATATAACACCGCACGTAATTTAATCTTTATAATGAACCTGCTGGTCTCGGTCAACTATTAATTATATTAATGGTCCCACAGTGTATGTTGATGACCTTTTGCCAGAATGTTAAAAATCAAAGTGATGAAAGATGGAGGCGGTGAATTTCCACATCGGATGGCGTGGTCGTGGATAACCGGGTGCTAACTCAAGGCGTTTACAGAAATAACTATAACGAGTGTATTCGAAGCTAAACGCAAAAGATGTCTATAAATATAAATTTATAGATATATATGTATGCATACTCGTAGAAAATATAGGAATCCTTCGACCAATGTACATCCAATTATTAAACTACTATTGCTAAGGTTTTTTCTTCTTCCCGATTTCATACCTTTCAATTTTACGTTTTGAACCTCGCTTTATTTGTACTGTTGTGTTGTCTGCTAAATTATCAAGACGCGCCAGATCTGCCGTTCCATAATTCTAATTACTCTAGGTTTCTGAACTCGATTGACGCATTTGTGAATAACTCGGAACGTTTATGGGATGCATCAAGCGCATTAATTGAATATAGCTATCATCAATCTAATCAAAATCTCAATAACGATAGATGGGCCAACATTGCATCAAAGAGATGTAATACGTCCAGGATGTGACGTTACACCAACGAGACAATAGCTTGCACAGTTATTGCGGAAATTTGTGGATCTCGATATTGAAATCACACATACGAACTAGTTTCAAACATATATATCTACGTGATGAAGAAATCCCACATCCCGCTAAGAATTGAAATGAATTGAAATGAATTGACAATAGCAGAGTACGAATAAACATTTTGTAAATACTTCTCGATTGTTTCCCTAGTATAAATCACACAATTCAGTCAAGTTTATTCCCAGGGAACAGCTGACAGATTCTTGAACAATGATACGGCTGTAGAGTATGTTTGTCCCATGGGGCCAAAAGTATTTTTCATTGTTAGTTATTCCTCTATTGTGTCATTTGAGTAAACACACCTCACGTAACGTTCAAACGGTACCCAGGGGATTCCATCAAGAGATTAGTTCTCGGGTACCATCAGGACAATATGAACTACCGCCTTATGGTGCTTTAAGACACTCTGGAGTAAGGTTTGGATCGAAATGAAATTAGTTATTGACCAGTAATTGATATAAATTACGTTAGGACGTTGTGATTTTTAGTTTCTATGTTTACGACGTACCCAGTACAAGTGATACGAACATATGGCATTATAATATCTCAGAATACTATGATACTACTGTATTTCTGGAAGACGTAATATCCTTAAGGAGTTTTTAAAATCAATGGTCAGTACCTTACAGGCGATAACCTTTAAATTCAATGAACGTTAATTACAATATATATTATTCTAATTTGCTACAGCCACGAAAAGACAATAAATTATCTCAAGACCTACGCTTATTCAACATTATTACTTTAATATATGCATATTGAGAACTGTATCTGCTTGCCAATTTGAATCTCTCAAGCCAAATGATAATCGCTTTATAATGTGTGCACCTGTCTGAATGAATATGGTAATAATGGACTGGCGATGGATAGATACTGGCGTGACACAAAGACGCCATAGAAGTATTTGTTTCTAAAGTGTTCTGATTACCCTTTGTACAAATACACACCCGAATCGAGAACAATAGTCTTCCTTAGATATTGAACCAATGAACGATAAATAATATTTGCAGCCGTAAGACCAGTTATGAAATAAGTTTGTGATGATTATAATGGATCACCGGTATGATGTAATATCCTGTTGCTGCTTCTGTCGATTGCCACGTGAGCCAACGCATTCGCAATACTAATAACACAGCAGGTTGCAATACTTTGATAAATAACAGAATTTTACTGCAAAAAAATACTCTATTCAAATAACAGTAAAGGAATTTTATCGATACTGTCATGCAGCTCATGTCTAAACTACGTCAGAAATAAAAACAACAGCTCGATTTGCGTAAGAAGGTTGACGTTTTTTCATAATACAATCAATTGATATTATTGAAAAGGAATTAGGAAAAGTGTGCCCTCTTGAGCAAGACGCATACCTCACAGTAAACCAAGATGTATAAACATGGTACTGACAACGCCACTGGTCACTAAATGACATCTCCAAAGTTCCTAATGCCATCTATGAAATTCTATCAATTACATATTTGGGATTAGTACTTCATTATTGGAAGACAAAACCAATTTCTAAAAGTATTTTATTGGACCACTATGCATTTTCACCATTGTTCCTCTTACAACAAGAACCGAATTTCCAATATCGAACGCGCCTGATGCTGTGCGCATGCGCTAACCGTCGTGAATAATTTAGTGTGTTGTCTGCTGACTGAGAAAGCCTAATACAAAAGCTGAAATTGAAATAGGACGGTGAAATTCTGGATTGTTATTTACGTATGCACAGAACCGACGATCAAGACCTGGTCAAATTTAAGGCATTTCAAATCGATTTTATTCAATACTACGGCCTAAGGCCTAATCGAAAATGAAGGTTGATGAACACAGCGTAATAATGAAGTACAGCTACTGAGCAGATTTCGAAGGCCTTGATTAAGAATTTCATTTCATGCTTCTGTTAACATGCAAGCGAAAAATCAATGAAAAGTTAATTGAAATCCGACAATCAAAACCGATTCGAGAAGATTAATCCTAACGACAGGTATAGGAAAAGATATACGAGGCAACCAACCCTGTGCGTTAGGGAAATTCGATTGGGATAATATTGTTTTTCCACAAGCATGCAGCAATAGCAAATTGTCTTGTTATATTGATTTCTGTAAATTATTTTTCAGCTACCATTTATTGACGTGTCACATCACGGAAGAAAGAAAAGATCGCTCATTTTTAATTCTAGTACTTGGAAACGAATCGTTGAGTCAACTAGAAGAAGAGGAACAAAGGGAAAGGTATGTACTGAATAGTTGTATACGCAATATTCTAAATTCTAATGCAGAACACCACTTCTTTGATTTACGAGGATTCGCTCTACCTGTTTTCGAAATTATGAGTATTTTTCTCGTTAATCTATACAACTCGTGAGCATTAAATAATACAGGAACTGCAGCTCATAGGCCCCAAGATGGGCCCAGAGAAATGTTTTGATACTGTTTGTATACTGTATATGAACGAAAACAATACCTAAGAATATGTAAACAAGACAATAATTCGCCACGAAAATACCCAGTATAATTTTTTACTTATCCTTTACGACCCAATACCCAGTAACAGCGCTTCGAAGGAAGTATTGTATATGATTTACCAAACACTAAATGCCCTCCTGATTGTGGTATGTCGCTTTCTCCTAAACATACGTACATCACATTACGTTTTTTTTTGACAGATAAACCCATCACTGTCCTGTCCAGATGGCAACTTTCAACCACAGAGGCAGCGTCAAAGCGCAGTGACACGTCACTCCACGATCGCATTACCGACCGAAAACAACAACGTAAAGAAATCGCAATCCTGTTATGTCATAAACACAAATTCCCTACCGCCAACTGCCATGACTGGGAATGGGAATAACGGAGGTACGGTGACGTTACTTCAACAACCTCGTTCCCAGAACGATAAATCGAAAAAGAACGTAGGAAATGGCGACGCGATTATTCCGATGACAAATGAAGAGTACGAACGTATGTTGGTAAAACATCGTGAAGCATTCGCCAACGTAAGCGTTACCAACGAAAAATTGAAACGGGAAAAGAATGGAGCGGTAAAATCTAAAGACAATGTAACTACGAATAACCAACGATCTAACAAAAATAGCTCATCAAGTCCCAGTAAAATACCTAATGGAACGGAACAAGGTGGAGGTGTACAACCCCCAGTCAAAAAGACACCGACTGGAGCTCCACGTAAAGTCGTCATACAAGCTTCGACTTCCGAGCTACTACGGTGTTTAGGCGAATATATTTGCCGACGGTGTCGTCGTCTGCCAGATATGGATCCCAGCGATGTCATATCTTGGCTTCGCGGAGTTGATAGATCACTCCTAATGCAAGGCTGGCAAGACATAAGTTTTATTATGCCATCAAGTGTCGTATTTGTTTACATGCTCTGTCGGGAGATGATATCCGAATCGATGACTTCCATGTTCGAAGTGCAAGCAACGGTATTGACATGTCTTTATATGAGCTACTCCTATATGGGAAACGAGATATCCTATCCTCTACGACCATTTCTCATCGAGCAAGAACGGCATGTTTTCTGGTCGCGGTGTTGCAAAATTATGGACAAGCTGTCCGGAAAAATGCTAAGAATCAACAAAGACGCGCAGTTTTTCACGTCCGTATTTCGAGAACTGAAAGCTTACGGCGGTCAGAGCGAAAATAGCCCGCGACGCCCGCCCGCCCCGTCACAACAGCAGCGACAGAGCTACAACCAAGCAAACTACATGCAAAACTATCAGCCGTCGTCAATGCGTGCTAATGGTGTTCGAATAGCTATGACAGCGACGGGAAACGGTTTGGATCGATAGTAACGCACGGGGGACCAATATGAATACACCCGCCAGCTACGGGAACTATAAAAATGCGCGGGAACCGAGTGATTTTGGTGCACGAGGTTTAAACCGAACCAAACCTACATTTCTATTGCAGTAATTCCTTACAATTCCAATTATACAATGATGTTTTTCAATTTATATAGTGTAACTGTTAAATTTTCAACGTAGAAAAACTCGGATCCGCCGAAATGATGAATTTTTTTGTCGAAAATCAAGCAAATGAATGTCATCAATCTTACTCCGATTATGAGAGTATGAGATTCGATATCGATTGAGATCATAGCACCAGTTAATCCACTGTGACGTGAGAATCGTGTGACTATATAATACGGACCACAATCAAATCGTGGTGATGCATTAGTTGTTAGTCAATAGTGTTGTTACAGCCAAGTGCAGCAGGCTAATACTGAGCATGATGAATATGACTAAAATATGTCAATACTATTTGCTCTGGGATAATATTACGTCAATTAAATATTATCCCAATGGCACATACAAGTTCCAATACCTCGTACCACGCAGAATAAGTAACTTTGATACATTACGTATAATTTCACCGGGGAAACGCTTTTGACATTAACCAGTAGTAAATATAACTCTAAAAGTTATATTCCATTTGTAGATTAAGAATTTATCACTCATCGCTATAAAGTCACTGTGCACTAGATTGTATTCATTTAAGTTTTTACTTCTATTTATTTTTGTTTTGCTATTACGTTGAACGTTATCCATTCCCTCCTTTACGCAACGTTTTAGGCCAGCTACGTTTTATTTGAAACCAGTCAAAATTCAAACTCCTACCTATTATCCCCAAAAATCTTACGTCACGACTAGTAGGGTCTACTGATGTCGAAATGACGTTCGCGATACCATGGTGACCATTAGTAACTGCACATCCCAGTCGTCTAGCTAACGCGTCACTTCCGATATTCAATAGAATAGCTAAGCTTTTTTTCAACGTGCTATTAGTAACATTGGTCCGGTTGGTGCTTTCTTAGCTAAGTCTGACGCTCAATAGGTACTTTTGTCCAACGCATCCCTGTCTATGTCACGATTCAGCTTCTGCTGTTTTGGAACGTTCGTTTCATGATATAGAATCACAAGAATATTCTATTTTAGGGTTTATTGCGACGGGGGTAATCTGAGGTTACTAACTTAATACTTTACACCCGTTTCACCTCACCCTGGTAACAACTTCGTCGAAAAATAACTTAATGTATTTTGAAATCTTGTGTAAGATATTGAAGATTTGAAAACGAGAGCAATAACATGCCAACAATTGCATGTATTTCAAACAAGTTTGGCTTCCGAAATACATACTATCTATATATATGTCACGTACGCCGCAAATCTCCACCAACGTAATATTACCACGAGTGTTATTACCAAATCGAAACATTTCCACTAAGTTCTGCTGTGCAATCTAACGTTATGAATATTTTCTCTTGTTATTCCAATATATACCTTGTTGTCGTCATTCTTATCAGTATAATTACTCGTAGGTTTGTCGTACTATTAAAATATGCCGATAGAATGGGAGAAGTAAGCATGTGTAAAGTTGATGTGATAACATGGTTCTGTTTCTGCTCATGGTAAACGAAAATGATAATTAAACTATCTCATCGTGAAATTTTTCGACTCTTCACATATAATCGAGTAAAAGAAATTAATGGAGACAGTGGCAGTAAAACCAGGTGAAAAATAGGGATTACAAAGAAAGATATTAGAGATGTTGAGATAAAAATTTCCTATATGGTATGCAAGAGCTTGTTAGATGCTATTGCAATTGGCGCTGAAGGAATGATGATGGATCGAGCATAACCTCGTCTTTTGAGGTTATCATTATCGTAACAGTGATTGCGGCACGGAGTAGGTAGGTACGGAGAAGCCGTCGTTAATACTGAACACGCTCTCATAATAGTAGCAACAGAAAAGAAAAACGCACCACATTGACACAACTACGTCGTCTAGCGGATGAAATTATTAGAAACTAAGAGTACGCTGAAATATAGCCAGATAACTGGTTACGGATAACAATTTTACCACAAGTGCAGAACTATCATACGAAAATTTCATGTAGAATTTAACACTAAAAAGTAAGACCTTTGTCCGCAGAGGACAATTTCGTATGGACCACAAAGCAATAAAATATATCACTGGAGTATAAATAAAATAATTGGGTTACATTTAAATGTAAAAGATATAATAAGACATTCCATACACAGACACATTCGAAATTTATGAATGCCATATTGCATTATTTTGCTCTGCTTATAATTATACAGGTACTGTAAATGCTTTTGAAAACACATGCGAAGTTTAGCGTACTTATATTCAATTTTTCTATGACTGTGCTAAAGAATTAATTCAATAAATATTATATGTTTTTACGAAGAAGTTAGAAATCCTAAAACTTTCCTACAAGTATTTAATTTCTGATATGAGAACTGTCATTGAATAGAGTGCATGCCATTTGTATATTCTCACCAATACGAGTTCTATTCGCTAGCAGCCTATTTTGTGTCGTGGAATCTTCAGATAACTTATAACCAGATTTAAAATGTACCGTAAAACATGACTTACTGGTATTTGAGAAACCCGTCCAACCTCTGAGCGATGGATATTTGCATCCGTAACTGTTAGCAAAGCTGTGATACATAAAATGGATATGAGATTGAATCTGGAACTTTTATATGCTTTATTAACCCACACAAGTCGATGGCAAAAAAATAAACAAAGGGAGTGATCTGTGAGTATATTGAAAACATATTCGAATATACGCTAGTCATGAGAGTATACTGATGAAGAGTCAACCAGTACCAGATATGAAGTAAAGTATTGTGGGGAAATATAACCACATATCTTAATTTTTATTCATGAAAGTCTACGTAGATAGAAAACATGAAGTGAAATGTTACCTGCTTACTAAACTAGATAGCAATCCACCATGTGAAAACACTACTACATTTGCAGTTGGTTTTTCTGCTTGTGTTGTATCAGCATGAGCATAGATATAGCATTCATCGCACAGTTGCCTAAAAAACAAAGATGTAGTGAAAGTTGTATTTCGAATACGAATGTATTTCTTTAGTTTCTGAGTTATCTCAATGTATACCCATCCTGTACCAATACCTAGATCTATGAAATTTACCACAGCAAAGATTTATAGCAAAAGGTGAGAAATTGTTGCCGATTGAGTTTTTCATCAGGGTTTACACCTCCTAAACTGACAACCCATAAATATCTATGAGCAAATGAGATATTGCTTCAACTCACTGAAAAAATTCTTCTGCTCTTTGATCAACCTCTTGTTCAGATTCTCCTCCATCAGGAACAAAATCATCTTGACTTTTGCCAGCAGCTTGTGCCGCCTCATACAGGCTCCCATATGCTCGACCTATTACGAGATATTGGATGTTGATGTTGAATTGATGAAGGTGTAAAATTTAAAGAAATCACAAAATTTCACCTTCCAGCACACCAAAACCTCTTTCGCGAATTCTAGAATCCAGCTTGATCTCTCTAGCTGACGTAACTGAATTTTCATCTAACATAATCGATGAAAAGTAGTAAAATTTATCATAAGGAATTAAATTATCATTAATTGGTCAGCCTCAACAAAACAGGAATGAGCAACAAATATTTTTTACTACTACAAAACTTGAACGACATTTATTTTTGATGAAGCTCAGTATTTTGCATGAAACATTCACCTTTAAAAGCTTTATTGTCCTGCAAAGCAATCTCAGCTGTATCCTTAGCTCTTAGCAAGTCGCTTGAGTAAATATGAGTGAAAATGTCTGATGACAAAGATCTAAAAAAGAAATTAAAAATTATTTCAAAGATGATATTGCTATAATCCGTAGATTCATTTTTTATTGTCAACCTTTTAAGTGAGTGCGCTTGACGTTTCCCTGTTTCATTGAGAGGGGCATTTCCGATGGGGCCTTGACCTTGTAAAACATTATTCCTGTTTAATTCAGTTTCTCCATGACGTATCCAAGTAACAGTGAATCCAATTTGGAGAGAATTCATCACAGAAGGCAATACTTTAATAAATAATTCTAATGATATACTGTAACATATGAAAAAGGTTAGAGGTCAGAAATTACTGTACATATAAATAAATTATATCAATATAATATATAACAATTTAAATATATATATATATATATACCGGTATAAATCATTTTGTTACGAAATACAGAATGTCATGAAATGAATATAAATGGTGTCAATGATGTCTTTTTCTAATTCAAAAAAATTATTGCAAAGTTACGCACGAGATAAATATATGGAGTTTCTTAAAAAAAAAATAAAAAAATAACAAGAAAATGCCAGAAGAAAGTTCAAATTAGGGTGCGGATACACGTGATAACACTGTGGATAGACTGAAAATTTCAGACTTTATTTTGATGAGTTATATTAACCAAGATAAGGGATTATACTATATGTATGTAATGATAGACTGACTTTATGTGAAAGTACCTAACAAAGCGCAGAAATAATTTCATGAAAAAAGCACAGAGACTGGTTACAATGATTGGGTTTTGTAATATAATAGCATCAAATATAAACCTTTATCATGTGCAAACAGAAATTAAAGAGCCTCTGTGTATTAAATAAAATGGCAATGCACATCAATAAACAAACATAATCACGAAAATTAGTAATGCAGCTGCAAAATCAATGTTCATTCTTGATAGTGTGAACAGTCATTTACCAAAGTGCAAACGATATCGATATCTCTAGAAGCAGCAGTGTTGTGTTCATTTTGCCGAACAGACTGCATCCCTTGCTCAGTCAGCTCATACTTTCTATGAAACTTAATGTGGAAGCACGAACGACTGCTGTTTGATAGCGAAGCCGACAATTTTCCAGGTGGAAAATTGCATCCATACTTTTTTGAAAAACTGTTGGAAGGATCATTGAAACAATTGACATGGTTGTTTGATTACAATAATCATGAATGAACATTAAACAAAAAACCTTAAGAACATTGTCACAAGGAAATGACCATGTGTGAGAACCAAAACGTTTGTATGTAGTTTCCTGGTACTCATTTGATCTTTGGCATAAGCATAGCATTCATCGCACAATGCCCTGCACATGTGAATAATACCAATCCATTAGAAATCAGCAAAATATAATTAGCAATAGGTTGTAAGTGGAACAATATATATCTACAATAAATATTAGTTATAACAAGTAGGCAACTAACTTAAAAAATAGATGAGCTCTCTCTTCAAATTCTTCTGGAGTTTCTCCACCTTCCGCAACATATTCCCTGACGCTCTTACCAGCTAACTTAGCAGCAGACACCAAGAATCTCTTTTCTTTACCTTAGTATAAGCAATGAATTAAAATCAATAGTCCATATCTTGCTCCATTTCAACCAGGGGTCTCAAACATGCAAGCCTGTTGTTTTTTCTTGTACAGTCAATACAACGTTTGCAATGTAATAATTTTGTAACATTGCATATTAATTTTGTGACTCAATCGGTCTAATAACTCTGACAGTACGAGGGGCAGGGCCCACTTATTTCTCTGGTGGAAATTTTACACATCTAACCTTTAACCTTGAGGTATCATCTCCAGTGTATATTGTATTAGCCTTAAACTTAGTACAATTAAAACATCGTGAATACAGGTAAAACGTGGACTGAAGGTAACATACCTTCTAGCACACCAAAACTTTTCTCACGTAGTCTCGAATCCAGCTTCACTTCTCTTGCTGAATAACTTAGCTGGCTTTTATCTGCATGTGAGGGGAATGGTAAGTTCTTACTTGAATTAAAGTTACAGATATTCATGCAAATGTTTCTAATTTGTAATCCACATGAACAAATTGGAATCCATATGCAAATATCGATCACAAAATAGCATTACTAATTACCATTGTATGCTTTGTTCTCTGACAATATGATATCAACTGTTTCCTTCGCTCGAAGAAGGTCACTAGAGAATATATGAGTGAATACATCCGCTGACAAATATCTAAATATAATTTTTATTGTTAAAAAATGTTATTACCTATTCAATCTTCTAAGATAACATGAAGGATCTTGAACAAGTATGATTTGTTGCCAAGGAAGGATATATTTTAGATGTCACCTTCCCAAAGCTTCGGCTTGTAGTTTTCCATTTCCATTTAAACTCGACGCAATGCTTTGTCCTTGCAGAATTCGACATTTGTTATAGTCGGTTTCTCCGTGCCTCACGAAAGTCACTGTAAAGTCAGCTTGCTTTGAATTCATATTTATATATAATTGTCAAGCTCCTCTATCTAAATATTTACGAGATATAAAAAAATTCTGATTGCCCGCTGAAACCCTGAAGAGAAAAGCAGTGTTTTGTAACTAGGCCAAATAAATCTCCAAAAACATCTTCAAGTATTGGCTTACAGAACATACGGATTAAAATATTGTAAATACAAGATAGATTCCTCACAGCTTAACAAACCCGTGCATTTAATGAAAACATAAGGTAAGAAATCAAAGGTTAGGGATGTGATATAGTTACTGATGGAAGCGATGGTTGGGGTAAGGGGTGTGTTCAACCTTAATATAAAGTAAATAGAATTTCAACTTCAACTGTTTCATTCTACACATATCTATTTATAATTTGACGTGCTATGCCGACGTTAGTGACTTGGGATAGCCACAATTTACTACGCTATGTCCAGAAAGGCATAGCCTCTAAAAATTGAGTCCTAGGGAATTGGTTAACGAGCTCCCTGAAGTAAACCTGCGCCTGTCGGTCTCGGTCCGCCTTTCCGAGGGGAATCCCGGATTCAAGTTTATTTTCGCGGCTCAGTGAACACCACACAAGAAGGTGTTACTAAACGTACTTGCCCACATATTTGCTATGTTGGAGAGAAACTGGCACACTATTGTCATTCTTCTGTTACTCTTATGAATATTTTGCAGTCATGTTTTATTAATCTAAAATTAACAATACCATCATTACAATTAATTGAGTCACTTAAAAATGATTGGCTACTGCAATGACGAACAATTACACCTAGATGAATTGAGTTATGATTCAGAACCATAGCAATCTCCTCCATGCAAGCTTGATATTTGCAGCTAACGGTAACAAATTTACTTGTATGGTAAAGAAATATGCTAATAATACAACAGTTAGTACACATTATTAATAAAAGATATTCACACAATTAGCACCATTAAATTAAAATTTCTACCACTGCACATGTAAAGTAGATCAATCGAAGCAAGACAACCATTTGATGGCATAAGAACTATACAAAAAACTAGAATGCTATTCAATGAAAATAATTAACAAGATTATATTGGAACAATTGAAGAAAATATATACCGTGAATAATTAATCAAACAGTGGAACAAGATACAAAAAAACGAAATCAATCTTAAACTTGACTCATTAAGACGTAAAGATTCTATCGATCTCATTTCTAAGCTCTGACGGAACTTCCGCAATAACATTAATGCCTCTGCTACACATTTTGGAAACCAATTGAAGAATATCTCTATCGTCAACATTTATCAGAATGACATAATCATGAAAGAGTTGAATTGCATCTTTAATTTTCTCCGGGAGTTCGGATGAAGAGCACAAAACACGATGAACTTCTGTTCCCACTGAGGGATGAGGCTTATCGTCTAGTCCCGATAATTGACCATCGACATCCAGCAGCAGCACGTCGTTGTCTCGAGAAAGCTCGCAGCATCGGTTCCTAAGGAAGTCGTAAATGTACTTAGCCGGAAATTTACTAATGTCGCTTACAACAGCTGTAAATTTTTTCCTCTGAATCACATCGACTTCGTTGCTGCATTTGCCATGAATCTGACAGAATACCGTAAGCCCAGTTGTTTTCCCGTTTTCTTCGCTGACCCTCACAGAATGCAAAGTGTTTTTCACGGCGTATCTTACACCAGTTATTTGTTTGAGCAGCCCTTTCTTACCCAAAATATTCTGAATTACAGAACCATCAATAGTTCCACTATTTGTCAAAGTGCAGTTTATTACACTGCTGCAAGAGCTGTCAAATAATTTTACTCGAGGCTGCTTTCCTAAATGGAAACGGAGTAATATCAAGTCGTTCAGGGAAGACAAGTTACGTAATTGCATCTCTTTCTCAAGTGAAGAAGCTGTTTCCTTTCCAATTAATTCAGAGAAAGCTTTTTCTTCAGAGGTTGAAAAAATACTTGGAGTTGAGGTCGTCAGACGTAGGAAACTATCTGGCAGTGTTTCACTTGCAGCATTGTCTCGCTTTTTATCCATGAATGTGTAGATATCATTTTGATCGCTACATGCTACAGCGGTTTTTGGAGATGACACAAAGCCTGTTTCACAGAACGCTTTCATTGGAGAAGGTGGGGGAGATTTACAGACAGGCTTTACATTTTTAGTTTTAGCTCTATTTCTGTTTCGTTTATCTTTCAACCAATACCTATCAAGAACCGCCATTCTGTGAGTCGAACATTCAACCTCGTCATCATTAACAGCGAAAAAGAAAGAATTTTTACTAAGGAAATCCGGAAAATCCCTTCTGCTCACACTGATATAGCTTTTTATCGCAGGACTGGCTTGGGCGATATGGCCGCCTAGCGATGCAACTGTCACAACCTTGCCCAGAACAAATTGTGAAAAGTATTTCACTGCTTTCAAATTATTCTGAAATGTTTCATATTCATATTCATTTTCCAGCATAAATTCTTTCGTCCATATTTGATCATCCCAATGAATCAAGTCAGAAGGATTTCTAGCAATGTAATCTTTTACACCGTTCTGCCAATCTCCTTTAGCATACAGATAAATTCTTGTATCGTCTTGTGAGGAAAACACACCATTGACCTGTGACATCACCATTCTACCACCGTATTTTTCCATTGCTGTTTTGAATACTTCTGCCACCCTCTCTTCCATTTCAACCAAACACAGAGAGCTGTTTTTGACCACCAAAATATTTGCATTCTCCCTGGCGAATTGAATGATTTTGTCCATAGTTGGATTTCTCAGTGCAGCTGGACAGTCATCATCATCACTCAGATGGTTAATCAAGACTTCTATCACTTCAGCCCCATTCTCCATTAGATGCTTTGTAAGAAATCGCTTACATGCTTTTCCAATACTGGATTTTTCCGTAGCGGACCTTGGTGGATCACTCGAATTTGCACTAGAACTACAATTCTCTTTAATAATATTCGCAGCTCGATGTTTCTTCTTATGTTCACCACTGGTAGGGACAATAATGAAGCTCACCAAAGTTCCTTTACCATACTTCAGGGAAAGATTGCCACTCTCACGACGTAAAAATGATTTATGATCAAAATACACGGTGGAAATAGACAAACTTCTATCTTTCACACTTATAAATCCATAATTATCCGTGCAATGGTTTACATTACCCAAAACTCTTCGGGGGGATGATAGGAGTGGTGCATTCGAGCAAGAGTTATCCGTCAAATAATGATCCATATTACGCAAAGCTCTTTCAAGGGATAACGGGGCTGATGCATTCGAGCGGGGGGCATTATTTTGTTTGACGCCATTGAACGCACGATATTTCACTTTGTGTTCGCCGTTGGTGGGAATGATGTTGAAACTTACAGAAGTTCCTTTCGGGTATTGCACCGTTAAATCACATCCTCGTTGTTCCATAAACGACTGATGATCGAAAAAAACCGATGGTATTGCAGCATTGTTTAGAACCTCAATGAATCCGAAACTTTTCGTCGAATGACTCACGACTCCGTACGATCTTCGGCCTGTTGGGCAAAATGCCATAGCTGTTCATCAAAAGTTTGCACATGCAACAGCTCTGGATTCTCAAGTGATATAACGGGTATCTAAATAACCCTATTTGTGACGCTTAATGCAAAATAGAAGGATTGAGAAGTGAACTAACAATATGAAAAATAAACCGGAGCTGTTTAATGAACATTCTTAATAAACCTTTCTCTCCGCGACTCCATTCGCACAGGTAGCACTAGCACATAGCAGTATTTGTATATTACTGACGTAACAAAGAAAGTACTATGACGCGTTATCCATATAAGGCATTATGTCAGCAAACAGCAAGGTTACCCAACCGAAATTGTACTCTCGTTTCGCGAACCCACTGTACCAGCAAATACAGTGGTATGTTCTTATCAACAAATTCACAATTTTATTCATAGGGAATTCATGCAATTGCATGTATTGTACAGTACGGTATATTCCACTGTCTTGCATGTCATAAACTTTTAATTGAATGGAGTGGAGCCATCCATGGCTTCACAATTATCATTACACAATTAAGTATGCCAATCCCAATTAACTTTTCTCTATTCGTCAACAGGATTCATGGTTTCGGACTGTGAATGATTGCGTGTGAAAGGCATTTCAGCCATGCTCGGTATTTAACGAAGTTAATTTACCGTGTGAGGCTGAAAAGATTTTGAATAAAATATCATTCATCCATCAAACCTAACTTTATTCTCTACACTGCTTTTATCAATATAATACATTCACGGGTTCGTTTACAAATAGATTGTACATAATCATAACTAATGCTGGTAAATAATGAAAAGATTTGCCACCTAAGTGCGCACCCATGTAGCAAGCGACGATACTTACTTAATTTGATGGGTAAAAGACCGTGAAGTTTGACCATCTAGTTTAACGACTGCTTACACTACGACCGTTCCCAACACTTACGACAGTTAGATAGTGCTTCTATTTGACCCAGAATTTATTGGGATAATTCATGTAATATGAAATCGTGTTGTTAACTGAGGAGCCATCTATATATTTATCCATTTCATCTTAATATTTTTATTTTTCAAAAAAATCAACAGCTTCGAATAAATCTGGGGTAAAACACAGCCGTCTGTCACGGGCTATATTTTGTACCACATGCTCGGAAACGCGCGTCCCCTTCGATTGATCGGCAAAGAGCTAATTTCGGAGGATGTCCTTACGCCTAGACAGCACCTAGCAAATATGGAGGTACCGCTGCCTACCGCAGGTCCATTCGAGCTAGAAAAATTGTTTTCCTTTGACCAACCAGTTTGTACAGATTATCAATAAAAGATATTCACACAAATAGCACTGTTAAATTAAAATTTCTACCACTGCAAACAACAGTACAAATGTAAAGTAAATCAATCAAAGCCAGACGACCATTTGATGGCATAAGAACTATACAAAAACTAGGATGCTATTCAATGAAGATAATTGGCAAGATTATACTGGAACAATTGAAGAAAAAATATATACCGTGAATAATAAATCAAATAGTAGAACAAGATACAAAAAAAACGAAATCAATCTTAAACTTGACTCATTAAGACGTAAAGATTCTATCGATCTCATTTCTAAGCTCCGACGGAACTTCCGCAATAACATTAATGCCTCTGCTACACATTTTAAAAACCAATTGAAGAATATCTCTATCGTCAACATTTATCAGAATGACATAATCATGAAAGAGTTGAATTGCATCTCTGATTTTCTCCGGAAGTTCGGATGAAGAGCACAAAACACGATGAACTTCTGTTCCCACTGAGGAATGAGGCTTATCGTCCAGTCCCGATAATTGACCATCGACATCCAGCAGCAGCACGTCGTTGNAAACACACCATTGACCCGTGACATCGTCATTCTGCCACCGTATTTTTCCATTGCTGTTTCAAATACTTCTGCCACCCTCTTTTCCATTTCAACCAAACATAGAGAGCTGTTTTTGACTACAAAAATATTTTCATTCTCACTGGCGAATTTAATGATTTTGTCTGTAGTTGCATTTCTCAGTACAGCTGGACAGTCATCATCATCACTCAGATCGTTAATCAAGACTTCTATCACTTCAGCCCCATTCTCCATTAGATGGTTTGTAAGAAATCGCTTACATGCTTTTCCCATACCAGATTTTTCCGTAGCGGACCTTGGTGGATCACTCGAATTTGCACTACAACTACAATTCTCTTCAATAACATGAGCAGCTTGATGTTTCTTCTTGTGTTCACCATTGGTAGGGATATTGAAGCAGCTGAGCAAACTTCCATATAACTCTCGATTTCCAAGTATGTATTCTTTCGTGAATATTTGATCATCGCAATATATCAAGTCAGAAGGATTTCTAGCAATGTAATCTTTTACACCGTTCTGCCAATTTCCAGCATACAGATAAATTCTTGTATCGCCTTGTGCAGAAAACACACCATTGATCTGTGACATCACCATTCTACCATCGTATTTTTCCATTGCTGTTTCAAATACTTCTGCCACCCTCTCTTCCATTTCAACCAAACATAGAGAGCTGTTTTTGACTACAAAAATATTTTCATTCTCACTGGCGAATTTAATGATTTTGTCCATAGTTGCATTTCTCAGTACAGCTGGACAGTCATCATCATCACTCAGATCGTTAATCAAGACTTCTATCACTTCTGCCCCATTCTCCATTAGATGGTTTGTAAGAAATCGCTTACATGCTTTTCCCATACCAGATTTTTCCGTAGTGGACCTTGGTGGATCCCTCGCATTTGCACTACAGCAACAATTCTCTTTAATTACATTAGCAGCTCGATGTTTCTTCTTCTGTTCACCATTGGATGGGATAATATTGAAGCTGACCAAAGTTCCTTCACCATACTTCAGGGAAAGATTGCCTCTCTCACGAGGTACAAATGATTTGTGATCAAAATATACCATCGAAACAGACAATCTTTTGTCTTTCACACTTATGAATCCATAACTTTCCGTGGAATGGCTAACGGTTCCGTAAGATCTTCGGCCTGTTGAGAATAACGCCATAGCTGTTCATCAGAAGTTTCCACATGCAACAGCTCTCGATTCTCAAGTGATATATCAGGTATCCAAATCACCTTATTTATAACCTTTATACGAAATAAAAGTATTGAGAAGTGAACTAATAATATTATTTTAACCTGAGCTTTTTAATCAACATTTTAATAAACCTTTCGCAAAGGTAGCACTTACCAGTATTCGTAATGTAATGTACTATGACGCGTTATCCAAATAAGCCAATATGTCAGCAAACAGCAAGGTTGCCGAACCGAAACTGTACTCTCGTTTCGCTAACGCACTGTACCAGCAAAGACAGTGGTATGTTCTCAACATATTAACCCAACGTAGCTTACTCTAATTTACAGTTTTATCTATAGGGAATTCATGCAATAGCTTGAATTGTACAGTACAGTATATTCAACTGTCTTGCATATCAGAGGGTCCCAAACATCTTATGGAGTGGATCATCATTTTGCAATCACAAGAAGCTACTTAAGCTATGTCAATTCAGCTAGGTTAATAGAAAAAGTGAGACACTGGGACTTGGCTAGCAGCGTCATTGCAATTAACAAATAAAATACTATTAAGTTATACGTGCATTCAGTTCGATTAAGTATGACAATGCAAAATAGATCATAATAAACCCTAAATTCGCATTCCGCGTAGCCCACTTTTGGAAACCCTGTTTCACGTGATTTTGTTCTCATGTCGTTACCTACTTTGCTATGTTGTCTATTAAGATATGAAATTTTGTGTTAGTTCCAAACCAGGACCGCTGAATCACATTTTCCTTGTTCACTCAACGATTTCTAATCGAAAAAAACGAGGGTATTGCGGTATTGTCTTGAACCGAACGAAATAGGGACACTAAGGAAAAATTATTCGTTTTTCAAGTAGAACAGTTTGCTTCACTAATCTTGTTTCACTAGTTCATTTCTTCAAATCTGTATTGTTCTTTTCATTGTATTGTTCACATCCAATAATTACAGAGTAGTCACATTTTTTCAATGTGTACACACCTTTTTGACGGAATAATTATAATAATATTAATACACAAATTTTCAAATGTACATGAGAACACTTTAACGAATAACTCAACCGCTTCCGTCAGAATTTCTTAATAAGGCATTTGTACATATCACAAAATCAACACCACCTTTCTGAAACTATAGTATCGATCAATATTACAACTACAAAATCAGCAGACCAACACCAGGTGTAATGTACCAAACGATATTGAACAGAAAGCAAGTTTGATTTTCAACTTACATATATTTGGATCCCATTATACGAAGTTTTATACTGTGTCATATTTGGGGAATAATTTTATTTTATCTTGTAGCCTTATAACCTCTACCGTCATAAGTTACAAAATTCCATCTTCTCTAAAATTCTTTCAGTAAATGTCATTAGTTTACACATTTTTACAAACCATCAAATACGTTTTTTTAGATACAGTGCCTAGTTATCTTGGACTTGAGAATGTTAGTATAAAATATTGAAGATTCGCCGATGAAGCAACGATGTGTAAGAAAGAACAATGCGAAGAAAACTATAGCCAGATATGATAGATAATGATTTGTTGACGTTTTTTTCATAATATTCAGTTGAATCCTTAGTTCACGGTTGCAAATAAACGTTTTTTTATTCTACCTCTTGACCTTTCCAGTCTGGCGTTGCCTGGGACCAGCATTACTGCGCGGAGTTGGATTCCTTACAGCTTTAGAATCGTTAAATGCCCTGTTGCCACGCGATGCTGGCCTAGCATTTCGTGTCTGACCCCGACTATTATGGCCAAAATCGCTACAAGGAGTAGATTTCTTTATAGGTCCCGTGCTGTTTCTGTTGGAGGCAGGATTCCGGCTACCATGCAAGTCTTTCCCTTTATTCGCAGCTTTCGGTGGCCCTGCTTTATGTTGGCTGGATGCTCCGCTTCCAATGTATATAGTCTTTTGTATTACAGTGTTATTAACAATATTTTTCTGCGACTTCTGGCTGACATGAGGTTTTCTTTCAGCTCCTCCCTTTCTTGGACCTGTTGTTCGGCGATTATTTTGACTTTTCGCGTTTACTTGATTATTATTTATAACTATATTTGGTCGGGATGATGCCATTTACGTTTCCGATTTCCACAATTGGATAAATTAATAATACTGACAAAGTAATAGTCTTATGATCGCCGAAGGTATGTGAATGAACCTATCTGTAGGTATACAACATAAAAGACAGACGGTTTTATTTACCCCAGGGTGCTAGAGAGAACAGCCTATATTAATTATTAACTACAGATAACTTTCGGTAAACGAGTAAATCGAATAACGGGGTCCGTTTTGGCGAGGGTTCACTGTTCTGTCTAGTAATTCAATATCAAGTGTCTGTGTTGGTTCACTACTGTTTTGAAAATAGATGTCGGTAGGGGGCCTCAGTAAGCTACGAAACGCTTCGCTTAGCAATCACCATAACAACCAGGAGCGTTTCTTAGGAGGATTAGGTTGCGGTAACGTTAAGAATCCTTTCAGCGCTTTCAGCTGTTTAATTGCGAAGTTTTCAGTATTCAATTACGTGTTTAGCTTTAAGATGATGTAGTAATCCTAGGAATACCACAGAGGAGTTTAGTAGTTATATTTTTAGCAAACGACATGTTAAAATCGAATAATAATTTCTATTTCATTGTAATGTGATTTTATTTGCTCTTAGAAACTGAATATATGCATATCCATGATTATAAAATCGAAAATGGATTTTAATTACATATAGTTACCGAACAACAGAAATAACTCTTAATATGTCTTCCGAAATTCTATTGACGGAAAAATCTCTGAGTGAACTGGTGCGATTGGCACTCGGCACACCAGAGGTGAGCTTTCAAACCTGATCATACTCATATTTGTGATTGGAAAAAAGGTGTTCGTGTTGTTATTTTTGGTCATACCATTTGCAATTATAATTCAGGTCGGAGCAGTAAATTTCAACATACTACAGAGCCTTCTTTTGGCCCTTCTTGAGAAACTGAATTTGGGGGATTCAAAAGCTTCCATCGTTACAGGTATTCACTTCAAATGAAAACAAAATACACATACATATTAGTGGATATAGTGTAGTTTATTTATTCTATTATTCTGTGTAGTACATTTAGTTTATGCTGATATTTAGGAAGCATGAGCAATAACTAACCATGAAATGATAGAGATTTGTAGTCAGGTTTTTGAGAAACAATAGCAATCCTTTTTATGTTAGTTATAATATCTTCTCTCTGAAATATACTTGTAATAATAAAATATATACAAACACTAATCATGGTGATTAATATGTCATATTGTATCCAACTGTCATAATAATGATACGAGTTATTCCAAGTTGTCAATGATATTATACTTATATTTTTTCACTCAATTAGATCAATTGCCAGTAATCACATCCAGTATCAGCGATGCATCGGCGAGAAAGTCAAGGTCCATTGATGACCTTGACAAGAAAGTATCCGACATAGAAAACCAACTCACTGCTCTAAATGCCCTGCCAAGCAATACAGATATCATGGAAAAAACAAGGTGGAACTTTATAGAATTCTGTAACTTTTAAACCAATTTACTTTTACTTATATTGATGGACAGATGATATCACTGTAATACATTCCTGATATCCCATGATCAAATATTATGTACTTTGTAAGAAACAAGATTTATTTTAATCCTTTTGCCGCATTATTCCTAACAATTTTCTATTTATTAAGCAAATACAGTATATTTGCCTGATATTAATCCTCCTGTATGTGGCTTGTTCATTGAATTCACCGATTCCAGATTGTTGAATAAAACCACATTGGGCACATTGTTAAATAAAGGCAAAATAAGCATGATAACAGATCCACAGACTTAAATAATGTTTTCTTAACAAATCTAGTTAAACTCAACTTTTTGAACACTGTCAACCAAGTCTCGTGTGCAGATATATTCGGGAAGTTTATATACACATGAAACATGTTTGTTAGCGCTCAATGATTCTCATATGGGAGGAATTTAGCTCTCAAGGGTGAAATATTGAATCTAAGAGGGAGAAATTTTAGCCAAGGGATGAATTAGGTAGTCAGAGAAGGAACTCCGAACTGGGGAAGAATTTACAACACTCCTACAGTACACTCCATCCTTTGCGTTTTGGATTTGTGCAAGGGTAGGGGCTGTAACTAATATTCCTTACTGTATAAATGCCCTTCTCTGCACACTGTGTATATCTATGAAAATGAAATACCAATATATGCAACTCCAACAGCAATCACAAATTAGGAGACCATCCTTAAAGCAGGATAAGTTTTATTAAACTTTCAAAAAGGTGGACAATGCATGGGCCTAGACGATCTTAGGTATACATACCATACATATACATTACGTTCAATATGGATAAATAAATGCTACTAACAAGATGACAATTCAAAATAGTGGAGGAATTGAGAAAACCTGGGACTTGAGAACCAATTGCCTAAACAAATACTGTATGTTTCATTAATAATTTCTCCCTAAATACATGAATAAAAAGCCAGCCGTCAAGCACCACTTTCTGTTAAAACCTTACAAATATTAGCTAGTTAAAATTTGATGCTAATCCTCATTAGGTTATTTGTGTGGTCACCATGGTCAGTTTCTATATCTGATTAATAAGCCTTTTAAAAGATGTTGTGTACCATGTAGTTTGATGTTATCAGCAGAAATGTACATAAATCATCAGCTGCTGTAGACAGTTCACAAAACCCCTATTGATGGGCGCTGTACAAACATAGAGTAAATATTGGAATAAATGACAGAAACATCACAGAGGACACCAGAGTAATTTGACATGACTTCTCTTGGGATAAGATTCACAATGGTGCAATGTTATTTGATCAAATACCTTTTATCTAATAATTTGAACATATCCAATTGTAGTTGGTTATGACCAAGAGATTTAATTTATCATTAACACCTTATTTTCTCCCAACTACCGGTACTTCAGTTCACGCTCATAAAAAATATATAGGATAAACCTACTACTATTTTTTTATGGGATAAACAAAGTCCAAGCAGATTTTTATATGCTTAAGATCCTCAAATATGGTTGACTTTTATTACACAGCATGAACTCTGATAGTATTCTTTTTTTTTTGTATTCTGCCTATTTCCATTATCCAATTCTTTGGCTTACAGCACATTGAATCAATTGTTGAAATTATCAAGGCAGAACATCATCAGTCTTTTAAAGAAATTAATCATATAAATCATTAATTGTCTGGGCAAGGCCCAGGTTTTCTGCTAGTATAATGTAAATAATAATTGCAAATTTCATCCTTATTAAGAACTGGCACAGCAGTATCTCCTGCAGCCGAAGTATGGCAACACTTGCAGTTACAGAAAAAAGCTCAAGCTAACGAAGAGGGAGTGTCCAAAGTACCTATAACATTCACCTACTTAATCCCAGAAAAACAGGAAAATAACTATTTATCCTTTCTCCAGGCACTATCACTAATAGACGATCTTATGCAAAATGTTCTGAAATTACAAAAAGATCAAGTAAAATTGAATGAGGATCTTCGATCCATGAAAGAACAGTTGAATAAGGTGGGTGAATGAATATAATACACAAGCATCTTTATAGCAAACAATTCCTGCAGGTATATTGGCGATTTCTAACTTTTACGTGCTACATGAAGGTGTAGTGTTTATATTTCCTATGGTTCATTTTATAACTCCATTATGTGAGTTAATACCAGGCTACATTACAAAAGATTTACAGACCTAATTCAAAAACTGTTCTCTGTTTTATTTCAAATTGACTATTCTGTTTGTCTGACAATTTCTTTCTTTGCTAAGACAGCAGGTTTACAACCAATTCATTCTTAATATGACACTCCTTTGTCCAAATAACAGCACGTTACCATTTCCATGGCAAAAAGCAATTTCTAATATTGCGGAAGGTTGCAGACAAATGGAACAAATCTGTAAAATATTCTCTTGCTATGATTTGTCTCTCATCCTGATATTAGAATTGTTGTACTAGATTTTTGTACGAAATTGAATTAATAATTAAGAAGTTCCCATAAGAACCTCACACATATACAATACCGGGCAACACTCATGTATCTGTTACTCATTATGCTTACTCCTCTCTACATATGAATTCACTAAATTTTAAAACTTATTATCAAGGGACAATATACATGAAAAATTTCATTCGTTTAAGTTTATCCCAAGTTTTTATATTCATTGTTGGTATGTGTAATTGGGTATACGGATATAATCCTCCTCTTAAGGAAGTTATTTCCATTCAGTCCTGTGCTTTGTTAATACGAGAACTTAAACAAAAAATGACAATTTAAAGCTATTGCTTGAAAGGTTTCGCCGGCATTGTCTCGGTCTTTAAAAGGTTTGTTGTTCTCTCTTTCAAGGGAGATATTTACTAAATGGAGAAGGTGCGGAGTTATCATTGTCACTCGCGCTTCCCTAAGCTTTAGTGGGGGCTACTTTATTGCTATGACCTCGATATAATTATATATTTTTACCAACCTTTATGATAACGCTATGAGTGAAAATAACTTTTTAGGCAGGAGACATGACTGACGTGCTCTCCAGACTGGATGCTATTGAAGATCACGGAACAAAAATCAAGGCAATTGAAAAAGAACTCGCTGCTCTGTCATCTAAACTGGACGGTTATCCAGACGCAAGCGAATTTGATAGTTATATTACTTGGCCTGTTCTTGAAGAAGCTCTTAGCCAACACATGAAAAAAGTGGAAGATTTGCAAAAGGCCAAGGTTTCTGTTCAATATGTTGAGAATTTACAACATAAAACTTAATCTAAAATGCACATACACTTTACACTATTACCATCATCCTGTTCAATAGGATAGTGCTACTGAAATTTTATCACCTTCTCCAATACAGTCACCAGTAAGACCTTCCAGCTCACGCTTAAGTTCAGCTAAAGAAAGATTTCCTCAGGTACGTCAAATACCCTTCACTATTTTATAAATTCAATGAATGCCGGATGACCTCTTACACCTTAATCCTTACATAATTTGTGGTTTTATTATGAATATCAGGCTACTGAGATGTTAGAACGTATTGGTGCTCTAAGTGACAAGCATGAAGTTCTTGAAGTGAGGATTGATGTTGTTGAGGTATGGAAGAACAATTTTGCGGTAAATCGAAGTCGGATTTTGTCATGTAATATTTTTGGAATTTTTCAGGACACATTGCCAACTAAAGCTGACAAATCTGACTTGGATGATTTATTGTCAGGATGTGAGTTTAAATTCTATTAAATATTTTCATAGCTATTAAGAAAATCTATAAATTGGGGTGAACTAATGTTTCTTTTATACAGTAAACAAAGGTGGAGTGCCAGACGACCTTCTCGAACAAATAAACAGGCTGAACGATGCCATTGCTGCCTTAGAGAAAGACAGAGACAATGTAACTATTACATCTACTATTTTTAACCATTGAATTTATTGTGATTATGATGAACTGCAGTATTACTCAACTAGCAGGAGCATTAGTTATTTCTTTCACATATATATCATCTCTAGCTTAACAGTTTGATCAAAATGCAACAAGAAAGCATAGACATGATTCTCAGCCTCGAGCCTTCGACCAGCATTGGAGACAGCTCAGGATACGATTCAGGAGCTTCAGTTGTAGATACTAGAAAGCTAGAACTTGCATTCCAAAGGCTAGGGCAGAAGATGACAGCACAAATAAAGTATGGAAAGTCTAAGATTAGATCGAGGGGTTTTTGAGGCCAATCAGTTGCAAATATACTTTTACGTATTTACTAAAAAGCAGTTAACACACACTATAAAGCTTAGATCCCGAACATGATTAATTAGACAGCTTCAGCAAACCGACGAGGACTTGGATCATAAAAACACAGATGTAAAGAAATCGGTAGAGGAGGCATTCCGAAGGGTCAAAGAAGTTGAGATTCAGCTCGCAAGACTGTCGGATTTGAACAAAGCTTTAAGCAAGGCGATGAGTCAATTACAACAAAAGCCGAAATCCAAACATATT
Organism: Halocynthia roretzi; assembly: GCA_013436055.1. NCBI lineage: Eukaryota > Metazoa > Chordata > Ascidiacea > Stolidobranchia > Pyuridae > Halocynthia > Halocynthia roretzi. The sequence goes on along the minus strand of QRAM01000008.1, from coordinate 462,594 downwards.
GTCCATGGATCTGCCAAGGAGGAAGCCCCTATTCATTTGGCTAAGCTGAGACAACAGGTTTAACAGAGAAAAAGCGATTTTTCGTGTAGAATAGGGCAGATTTTATAGGCAATGCAATATACAGGCTTATTAGAATGTTAACGTGAACTATTGATATTCCATATCTGATACAAGTATTTACAGGATGGTTGTAAGTTTAACATTCAAACTTTCCTTTTTCAGGAATCCGACACGATAGCAAACATACAAACTGCCTTACTCAATCTTCAAGCCCAAATAGAAACACTAACTAAACTCATAAACTCTGCTATTGATGAAGGCGAAGTCAAACAGAAGCATATAGATGTAAATATTATACATGGTTGTAAATTAATGTACTACATCAATAACTACGTAGGTAGTTCAGTCATTCTTGAATGTTTTTCAAACCACAACATATATCAAATCGCTATTATATAGGTTATGTATCACTCAACCTTGGCAATAAAAATGAAATCATAAAGATGTCACCCTTCGTAATATATTATCCAATAAATTTTCTATCAGTTTGTTCATGAAATTTAACACGATTTGAAATTTAGATGATTTAATTTAGATTTAGATGACTTTAGAAGAACATGATGCATTTTAACAATATTTTAACAAACCATTTTTAGACGTTGTACGGTCATGTGGAAAAACTCGAAGACCAGAAAGCAGACAAAGAAATTGTTCAAAAAGAAATAAATGTAGTGAGTAAATATGCCTACTGTAAATCACTTTGCTTTGAATTCACAAACTAATCATGTTATCAAATCATTTCGTCATACCAGAAAGCTGATAAACGTGCAATGGAGACTAAAGTAGAAAGGTCGGACTTTGACACGACAACGGCTGAAATAACAAAGAGTTTGCAAGAACTGTTGGAAAAATTACTAGGACAGGTTGAAAAAAGTGTTCTGGATGATACAGAGCTAGCAGAAACTAAATTGCCTGATACTAACATGTGTATTGACTTTTGATACATTAAACAGGAAGATCAGTGGAGAAAGGCAATAAACAAACTATCCGGAGATGTTGATGGAAAGTTGGATCGTCTAGAACTGGAAGGATTGAAACAACACCTTGAAAACAGGTATGTAGCATTCTACAGATTAACGAATTATTATTTAACTATTCTGTATATTCTATCACTTATGTTTACGCATTATTCTGCAGAATGAAAGCCATGAAAAAACTGTTGGAAAAACATCCTCCTCAAGAAATGTATCCAGAAGGGGATGATGCTGCTGGCTTTAGGAAGCAACTTATTCAATCTTATCACTGTATTTCCTGTGATCGGCCTGTTGAATTATTACCGCAGGGGCAAGTCGTTTTATCACATTTTTTGTCCAATGTATACCTTCTCTTTTTACATGTCATAACTAACTTGAAGAAACATCTGTTTTATATGCCCAGTCATTATAATGTAAAAACACTACTGTCGACTTTTTAACTTAAGCTGGAACCTGACTTGAATTGAACTCATAATCTATAACAAATATACTTTCTAAAACCAGGCCAATACCCTCTATTCCTGCGACTGCCGGTCTCCCATCAACCAAATCAGTCCGTCCTTATACTTCGTTTGAACTCGATCAAATACGGCAGCAAGCAAGGGGGTGAGTACTTGTTATCCAAACCTCAAATTTCTTTTCAAATTAGAAATCTAATTGAGTTATACGAGCAAGAAGTAAGCTTAGACCGAAGAAAAGAGCAGGAGAGTGGAGTAATCATGGCTGTTATTCACATAAGACTGTATATTAATTTCATGACAAGCAATTTACGAACTGGACGAAATTCCACAAACTACAAAGCAGCTTTGGAGGAAAGGGAGATGGCAAGAATGAGAAAACTGGATGACTTAGCTTATAAGACGCATTACAGCCACGGAGATCCTCAGTTTCGTCCCCGTGTTAAGTAAGAGTGACAGACAGACAGTAACATGTGATTAGTACATCAGTATGAAATAGTTACATTTTGAGTGTTTCAATTCAGGCCAGTTAGTTGAACAAGTCAGTTAATTCATTAGCATTTACAGAACAGTCCTATAACAAAGGTATATATATCATTATAATTTCCTACTATTCATCATATTTATGATTGGATCGACTGCATATATGTAATTGCTGCTATGCAATGCACTGAAATTATTTTATTCATGTCGTTAGTTTACAGCGTCCGCAGAAACTCCCTGCTATTCCAGAATATCTTCTTCCAAAACTTACGAGGTGATGTCCAATCCCCGAATGCATGCTATACTCAATTTCACATGGCATGAACACTTTAATAATTATTCCATATCAATTCAAGACCTAATGCTTGCATTTATTTCAACTGAAAATTTTCTTTGTGCAAAAATACTTTTAGGATTAAATTCAGTACATTGCAGAGTCATTCAAAGCAGCAATCATTATGTGCACAAAATATTACTTAAAATAACAGCATGTTAAAATAGATCACCTTTTTTCGTCTACCTGCACTAACTAACATACTGGAACTGCCTCTTAACTCATAAGTATTTCAACAGTGAAGGCGAAGAATTGGAATATGTGATGCCATCAGGTCGAAGTTGTGGCGGGGGATACACTTTAACCTATCCGCATAGAAGATATGCAAGACTTACACACCTCAGGTAAGCAGTAGGTCAAATTAACCATAAAATGCAGATATTCATGCAGAACTTAAATATATTCGACTAATAAAATGATGCAGTGAGCTTTGGCAAGATGAAGAAGCTGTTACTGATTCTGCCAAAGAAGAGGTGGAGCTGCAAGGACATGATGGCCACATTTACAAAGGGAGGTTACCAATATTACAATTACAACAGGTACATTTTTGGGCTATTAGATGTGACAGTAGAAAGCCAGTGGTTTATTAGGTGAAAGTTTTCATCTGAACATTGACCTAGACAACATTTTACACATATTTCTGTTTATAACAGCACTTGGCAGGCAAAAGCCAAACTGCACCAGATAGTGGCTACGGTGGCATGGCAGCAGGAGCACCAGCTCCAAGGAAGGGAATATCTCCCAGACCTAGCTCAGCACGGCTTGCAGCAAGACCTCCATCTAGTGGCAGAAGAACACCTTCTTCTGTCGGAGAAAGACCAAGAACTGCAGGACGTTCTCCATCTCGTGTGACTGTTGGAACACAAGATGAACATAAATCGACAGGTGTACATTGAAATATGTTACAATAATTGCTGCACATTTCATGTTCAATTGTGGAATAAACAAGGTTTCGTTTTCACTTTTGTTACAGAATCCATTACCGGACCATTATCGATCACCACAACCACGGAATAGAAGCATCCTCGTAGTTGAATAAGCATTAGTACTTAGTGAATCAACTTTATATATTTTTGTTACATTTTTATGCAGAAATTTATTTTCATTCATTACAGCTTCGGTACTATTTAAAAAATATATAATTCTAATGCATCTTACAGTCTACTAATTTTATACAGGCGACGTGCTGTCTGTCGCAGTAAACTATTTTCACAACTGCCTGTGGACAATCCACTGCGCTTGTTGATTTTACTGTTATTTTTAATGGATCTGATTGCCACGAAACGTGGATAGGCTTATTATGATTATTGCTATGCACTGTAAATATCGCTTCTATCCACATACGCACTTAGAAAGTTTACCTATTAAGAAAAATTATTCACAATAAAGGCAATCGAATCGAATCTCCGTCGAACAGTAGACTGTAAACCCATTTTCCTGTCATTCAAATATAATTACAGTTATGCATATAGTTAACAATGCATATTACACGAAGTAACTAGAATTTCTTTTCAAGCCATATTATATCTAGTGGATTTAATTGTTATAACATTTCTTTCAATTGAACTACAATATTTTTATATTCAAACATATTTATGGCCAGTATGGTCAATATTTTTATTATATTTTCATCCATAATTATTTCTCCACGAACTTCCATTTAGTGTTGCATTGTTACCATCTCTAGTTTTCACTAACTCCCTCAACAGCACTACAATACAAAATTTATAAAGGTTCCATTTTCTATATTATAATAGTTCACTTGTAGCCTAAATCACAGTGATAGCCAGTTCAAAATAATGTCTCCCGTAACAAAGTGTTCAGCTTATATGTCTTTCCCTCTGTTAGTTGTATCTTGAATTCACCAGTGTTAACACACATCTGCTTCCTTCCATACAAAATTTCATATAATTGAGTGGATAAATGTCAGTATAGTGCCAATTGAAGAAATTTAAATTTTCACAGTATTAACATGGGATGATATATAACAAATGTTATTGCTGTGTTTGTATATGAGAATTATTTTTATCTGTAACGTTAACAAACTGATATTCTTCATTAAATTTTGTTACCAAGAGCTCTGTACATTCACTTTTGAATCCACATACTATTGACAGAACAGCTACAGCTATTTTTACCCTGGCTTGATGCCCGACTAATCTCAGTCCTAAACACACACTACCTCCAGTCATGAAACATAGAACAGCAACTACATATTCCATAATAGCGTAGACAGATCATTTCGATTTACACTACATAATTACACGCAGTATTGAGTAAAAATGAAGATTACTTGCGCGGGTGTCACAGGGACCAAGAGTTTGGCAGAAGCAGAAGCCTACATTATCGTACATTAATAACCGTACGTTGGTCAGTTATAGTTTTACTAACTGTTGTTGACAGTCAGATATTGGAATTCAACAGAAATTGGAACATAAGGTTTTCATCAATTGCCCTACTTGTATGCAGCCAAGAATGCCAGACTTCACAAGTTTAAATATGTACCCGCAGATAAATAGTTGGTTTATTCGATCGGTAGTGGCTGGGCCCCTCTGTGCCAATATTTAAACGTGGAATGTCCTCCCGATGTCCCTTATCCACACAAAAACAAGAAAGACGTGCACATAAAAGGAGAAGGTGGGCCGAAGAATGAAAAATTTGAACAGCTTAAAAAGGGGGCTTTCATTTTAATGGCAGTTGTTGTGTGCGCTTTTGGTTTGATTTGTTGTTATATGGTCTCATTATTTAAGGCATTTAGGTAAAACGTTGTGTTTTAATTTAATACCCACGATAAATTTCATTTAATCCTTGCCAACGCTGGTGTTTGGTTCGTGAACGGAATGAACAAAAGCCCTGACCAAATTCTTATTCATTTCGAGTTCTGTGATCAGATACTACATGCAAAATTTCTTTAGCTATAAGCCTTAGGCAAGATCAATAGTAAGCTTTGCGAAGTAACACAACCAAAAGCTTAAAAGTTCGCTATGAAAATCATTTGCGCTGGATTCATGAAAACTGGAACCAAGAGTTTAGCAAAAGCCTTAGAGATACTTGGATATCGTGTTTTAGATGTTGAGGACGAACTTATAGAGCGCGGTCCGCTGTGGTCGAAGTTTTTTGACGGTACTGTGACGGACGATGATATACGGTGCAGTCTAGATAAAATCGATGCTATAGTTGACGGGGCAGCCGTCGTGTTTTGGGAGGATATATCACGAGCTATACCTGAAGCCAAAGTGAGTTTCTGGCGCTATATTTTACTGATATAACACTATGGTTTGGGGTAAATATTTTATGAAAAAAGATTATTCTGACGACGAGAGATGAAGATTCATGGTGGCCAAGTTTCCAAAGTCAAATGCGACCGAAGGATGCCGGTGTCCAAATCTTTGTAGCATTGGCTATGCTATTCACGCCAAGCGGAATCAGGTTTATTCGTCTCGGTCTTCGCATAGGTAAGTGGGAGTATGGGAGTATCTTCTTATGTAATAAAAACGACCAGAGGTAAATATAACTTACAGATTTCATCCGCCTGCCATGAGTCGTGTAGAATACATGGCTCGAACTTACTACGAATTTATGATAAGACGCTCTCACAGTTTTTCATTTTTCTACAGCCCGTTTTTGCTTTGGAGTCGAAGGCTTGCTCCAACTGCCTTTTATCAATCCCCACTCGAATACAAATGCAAGGCTGCACAAATTCAAATTTCGTCAGCACAACAGTCACGTTCTTCATACGGTTCCAGAAGATAATCTTCTCGTATTTCCAGTCGGGAGCGGCTGGGGACCACTTTGCAAGTTTCTTAACGTAGATGAACCTGTCGACGTTCCTTATCCTCACGAAAACAAGAACGCGTCACATTTTTCTAACCAGGGTGGTATTAGAAATCCAAAATTTCGGAAATTTTTTATAGAATTATGTTATGTTACAATAATTTTTCTTTTTTTGGTTTCTCTTCTGAGTTACTACATCATGTCAAGATTGTTTTGAGAAGGCGACACTGTTATTTCCTCGAGTGCTATGCACTTCCAACCTCAGTCACTTTGTTGTTTCTTTTCAGAATAAAAATAAACTAAGAGCATGTCGGAAGCTTTACGAGTTGAACGATTTGTGTAACAACTTCTTCCACCGGAAACGATATTGGCTAAGCTTCACAGCACGTTGAAGCACAGCAGATCTACACCAGAAGCTATGGAATCTTATGTTCAATTCATAAGATCCATTAACTTATAGTAATAAAGCACCAGTTACCATCTGGATAATTCGTAATACATTACAGCATTTACCAAACCATACATATTTATTACATATTACACCTCAAATCATTTATTTTGTCAAGATCCATTTTTATAACCGGCATGTTTGCATCATACACCACAACATAACTCGACAAGACCTCAAATCTGACTGAAGTTTCCTGTAACAAATTGAAAATCATGGATGAGTAAAATAAAGTAGGGAAAACATTTGGCACAAAAAAATAAATACATCAGTGACTTTGTTTCGTCTTTTGTTGGAGGAAATGGATCGTAATCCATAACCAAATGTTAATAAATAATCATCATCATCCCTTTTGTCTGAACAAAAAACATTATGATTTATTTCGATAACACTATGATCATAATTTTGTCTCAAGTTTTCTTACCAGGAACAACAGCCAAATTCCATACCGGACCTATATGTCCATGAAGCACAGTTATCAATTTCAGCTCCTTGGACTTTTTACAATATCCAGATAGTATTATAACATGACCAGTGTGTATCCCAACATAGATAACACATCTTTTTACATCAGTCAACAAAGATGTGATCGTTATTTGCTGCTATAGGTAAAGATAGAATGAGAAGAATGTAAAATTCTGCCTATGATAAAAAAAATGCAAACTTGATCAAATGAGTCGCCGAGAAACTTCTCCACATCGACTTTTTCCTCGGGAACTGCACACTCCATATTCCACACGTGGAGTATCGAACTGTTCACACAAGCTGTATATATATGCGAGTGGCAGATATCAATGAACCCGATTCTTTTTGCAGAAAAGACTTTCGGAGCAATTCTAGTCCCATGGATACTAAGTTGTCCTATCAGAATTGAACATTATTAAATCCAACAGATATTTAATGCCTAATAAGGTATCAGAAGACTCGGCATCACCTCGAAAACCAACACGCATGGAAACGATATGTCGCCCGCAAGTTACATATATATCATCAGTTTGTGACACAATGCTGCTGACAGAAAACTTTCCGGTACAGTCGACCAAACTTATATTCGACTGGGGCCTTTTGGAAGATCCCATAAGTAACTGTTTCAAGAGATTATTATTCATAGTTTGTATCAAGCATCCTCTTAATTCAATTACAAAGTATATCTTCACTGTATACCTGCAGTAAACTGAAAGTCGCAATATTTCCATCATCAAGTCCAACCAAAACCAAAACATGTTTCATTGAAAGATTCTTCTTCCCATTTCCAGTAGACATTGTCTGTTGAGAATAGGGATTGTGAAGGGCAAGGCATCTTATTGCAAGTTTCAAGTCACAAATCACACTAGCAGGTTTGGTAGAATTCCACAAAACCAACACTCCCTGAAAGATTTTAAATTGTGATATAAAATGGTTTATAAAACTCAGACTAAAATAGTCATGAGGCTTCATAGCAAATCAAGGAAAATTTTGACCTTGTCATTACCGGCCAATATGAACCCTTCATTATTGTCCATGTCTTCATGCAGCATACTATGTCTTCCACGTGATGCAAGTAATGGCCAGAAGCTCAAAGCGTCTGCGATTTGGCTAGTATTTGAAACTGGAGAGGCAAAATTCTGTTGCAAATTCTTAGGCAAACAAAGAATGCAGGTTATTCTTCCCAAAATTTTCTCTAGCAGACAATTCTTGTGAGAGACAACTTGTAATGAATTTGCATCATAGGAAATACATTTCATGCTAGAAATCATTTGCGCAGTATGTGTAGGACCAACAACTTTTGGATGTTGATTTCCCTGTGTCAAAGATGCTGGATGTGTTATTGCATTGTTTTCTGGTGGTGAGTCTCCAGCAGAAAAGTAAGTGAGGAACTTTGTCGTAGGATATTGTACAGGATTAGACTCTGCAGTGACTAGTTTCGCTGAATGTGAGGATAAAACCTGGTGCGGAAAAGGGAACAGGAGAGGTATTTGTCAGGTTAAAAGTAAATAATATAAAAGATGTAAAATAGTTTCTAATTAATATTTTTACCTGAAACATTCCTGCAGAATCTTGCCCTTGTTGAAAGCAACAAGAATTTTGTACTGTAACTTCAGTAAAATCTATATACCGTAAACAAACAAAAAAATAAATAAATACCTTTCACATCTGAAGAAGATTGTTCTTTGATAAAACGCACAACAGCACAATCCACGTGTCCAATGTCTATAGAATGTCTGCAATACCAATTCATGGATGAAAATAATATAAAAAATACCTCAAGATTATTATCAAGTAAAAAACAACACCTGAAGCAACAACTTTCTATATTTCCTATGTTATCCATGAGTTCTTGGGCAGTTGGTCTGTCATCAGGATTCCTTTGCAGACAAGTTTGAATAAGTACTTGAACATGTGGCCATTTTAAAGTGCTGTCCAGTGTTGAGAGAGATGGTGGTAAAATACCCTTCAAAACACATTGACTTCATTAATACAGTATAATAACTCTTAGCGAGAAAGTTATATAACAATTCTGTCATCACACATACTTTCAGTATAGCTTCGTCTGGAAAATTCGGAGGCACACAGCTTCCAGTTGTAGTACTGCTGTGCAAGAACCAGGGGCTTCGACCACAAGCAATTTCATGTAGGAGTAAGCCATAAGAAAATATATCACATTTCTCAGTGTATGGTATCGTACCGCATTGTCCATGTTTGTCTATATGATATTCAGTGGGAAAACATTACTTATGGGTTAACACTAAGAACAGTATGCTAACAGGTGGAATTACCTTTCACCTTTAGTGCCACAACTTCGGGAGCTGTATAACCAGGACTGCCTGATGCACCAACTGTCCCTAAAACAAACGGTCAAAACATATCCGAAGTCAAAGATTCAGTCGAATTCTCTTGTCAAGCAAATCATTACTCTTAGGAACTAATAGGATAAGTTTACCAGCAGGAATAGAATGAACTGCTATCCCAAAATCAACCAGCTTAACTGTAGCAGGACGATGTTTTTCGAGCGACATAATAAGCACATTGTCAGGTTTCAAATCCCGAAAAATTATTCTGCTGTTATGCAGAAATGCCAGTCCGTCTAAGATCTGTAAAGCAACCCTGAAAATATGAAATTTACTGGAATTAAACTTCATTTCTGAATGTAATTATGATACCGTTATATTCCGGAAATGTCTGAGGTTACCTATGACGAATCAGTCTAGGAAACTTCACGGAAGCTTCCATCCAGGAGAGTTTTTCGAGGGATGACAGGTAGTCAGATAAAGATCCTTTTGCTGCAAGTTCCATAACCAGGAGTGGTGTTGAGCAACTGGAATGAGCCACTATGTAACCAGTCATTGAAATAAGACTCGGGTGGGAAATTCTTCCTATGATGTTCAGTTCCTAGTGTCAAAATATATATAGAGAGACAGTTTTTACCAATATTTATAGATCTAAATATAGATTGTTTACTGCTAAAGGAAATACACACACACATTTCTCAAATTCAGATAAGCTGGCATAGATGAACTAGCACGAAACGTCTTGATAGCAACGTCATCACCAGCATAGACTCCACGAAACACGGTGCCAAATCCACCCTCTCCCAACACGCTAGAAGGATTGGTGTTTAAAAACAGGTACACAGGATTAAGTTTGAGACTTTGATCGAAGTCTGTCAATGCAAATTAATTGTATTTATGATAACAGGCAATGTTAGGGCAAGAGTGAGAGTATTCAAGGTATTATAGTTTATCTATTAGCTTGCAATAATGAATCACCTGAGATAGTGACATCACACACAAGTTCAGAAATTTCAACACTTGTTTGTGAATGATAAGGACATTGCATTTTCAGATCTTGCATCTGTGACACACAGCTTTCAGAATCTCCTCTGGTGACATTTTCTTCGAAGCCCTGAAGTATGTCTGGCATGGAAAAGCAGTGGATAGTTTTTTTCTTCTCTTTCAAACAAACAGGACAAGGTACATGTTGAGTTAAGTGAGGATGTCCTCTGATGTCTGGCTCCAATAAAGCAGGAAAATAGTCTTCTACAATCACATTAATGTGATCCAATAATGATGGCAAGATTGTCTGCAAACAAAGCAAAACCATACTGTACTATTATATATATATATATATATCCTACATATATAACAGAATTGTAATAATGCAGAGTTCAACTAATATATCTTACATTTCCATAACCTACTTTCGTCACCAACACATGGATTTGTATGCCAGGCACATCAGATACACTGTTAAGAAAATCATCAATTGCAAAAGTGAACTTCAGACTTCCATATAACTGCAACTTTATATTACCCTTTAAAACGATCATTCTGTGATTCTTTTATACAGAACACAATACTGCCATTGTTTTTAACAGCGATTCCCGTTTTCCAGCATTCATAGTCAGCACTTTCTGTTGTCAAAGGGTGTGTGGCAGAAAGTTGTAATATTTCTTTCAAAAAAGATGACAATCTTGCAATGAGATGAGTCCAAAAATCAACTGGTTTGAAATCCAGATGCAATAACCTGTAACAAGACGAGAAGGTAAGATTAGGTAAAAAACGGCTATAGATTAAGAATCCTTTATCCGAAAACATTTTTGAATGCTGACATGACACAATTTGCATAGCCAATCGGTAATTAACTCATGCAGGTTTATTTTATATTTCTAATGTTATAATCACTATTTTCAATCACCGAATATTTTTGTCTAGAGATAGAAAAATATATTACATTTATTTATTATTTGTTACACAAGGTATGATTACCTGACTGCAATATCCTCAAATTCGGAAGCATTTATTCGGCTAACCCAATTTTCCGAGGGCTGTGACGGCAGAAGACAAGGTGCAAAGTAATGATTTTGACTGATCAGGATAACGATATATTGATTCATCATGATCCGTAATAAGAGGGATGGAAAAGTTGATGGGAAATGTTCATTTGCCTGCAATATAAATGGTCGTCAGTGTTCGATGGGAAAAGATTTGAATATAAATAATCTGCAACGCAAATAAGATTATGTGTACTAACATCAGACTGAACAAGAGAATCCAAGGAAATCTTCAGAAGATTTCTACTGATCAGAAAAGCAGGATTTGTATCATTCAAATCTTTTTTGCGCTGGCATATTAACACAACGATCTAAAAATAAGATTTACTCAGTAGATTTACTTGAAGATTTACAAAATTAACTTCACTATGGATTGAATGTACCGTACACATGCAAGGTTTCTTGAATTCATCCCACAGTGAAACAAGCGATAAAGATAAAGAAAAGCAATTGACTACCTTTTCCAAGATGGCTAATAACCACATAGGATCAAGGATGAAATTATTCCTTAAGTTAGCTCTGTGATCGTTTTGATACCATACAACCCCAGACCTTGTGAGATAGCGGATACCCAACAGCAGATCTTCACCATCCTCAAGTTCCAGAATGAGATCTTGCTGATTACGAATCAGATCAATCATATTGCTGTAACTGCGACATGAAATATGAAACAGTTAGCAGAATAGCATGGCTAGTACCTAAAATACATAATACAAACCATCATCACCTTAACAAAGGAAATTCAGCCATTTTTTTCCTTTCAGACTTCAAAATCTTCTCAAGTATAATATGATTCCTAGGAACAAGTTGGCCAAACATCGGCAATCCCTTCACTTCATGGTCTAGGATTTAAGCGATATTTATATATACGATAAAATGTATCCGTTATAATACAAAATCTAATTACCACACAAGATTTTCATCACTGCAGAAGCAAAGCATGAAGCGATAGAAGTGTCCGAATCCATTATGCTAATGTGCAAATGCTGAAGAATCTCAGGATACCATGTCTGCTTGATGCTTAATTCATTCGGAAAAACATAGTCTTCTTTTCTATGGTTTTCATTGAATAAATAGGAGTGAATACGATTAATATTGAACAGCACTGATTAATTCAAATTATATCGGTGTGCTTATATGACATTGGCAAAAAACAACACAAAATGCTAATTACCGCTTATCTTTGTGAAGCACAACCAGCAATACAGGTGAGTGTGGCGCATGAGCTCGAACAGACAGAAGAGATTTCATAATGAAGGATATATCTGCCTCAGAATATAAAAATATGAAAGAAAATATTTAAATTTTTTAATGCGACAAAAATGAATACATGCTGATGATTAAATATTCAATAACCAGACCCGTATCTGAGCCATGGACAATCACATGTATGGCACGGTCACACATAACAAGCCCTGGATGGGTGTCGTACAATAAACTGCTTTCCAGTTCAGGGTTCCACACAGAAATTTGAAAATTGCTGGAAAAGATTCATGATTTCAATATTCCTATTGCATAAAATTCATTTTCAAAAGAATATGAAGTAAAATATACAATACTTCCTATCTGTTGCCAGATTTATTACATTACCACGCATCATATCATACACAGAACTTCGAAATAATGTTTGAAAAAATCCTCTCACTTTGAATCAGCTTTTAGCATCCAGTCATATCTGCTTATCCCACAATCTTTTGATTCAATGGATTCAACAAAATCATCACAAGTTTTCAGAAGTATTTTTACAAAGTCGTCCTTTCCGCTGTTCGCAATACCTAAGATGTTCATTCGAAGGGCGCAGTGCTTTTCAGACTTTTTCAGTCGCGAGAAAAAATAGCCGATTATATCCTGAGTACGACCTGAAATATGATGATGAATATGAAATTATTCTCTAGTGCTGTGAAATATTGTTACCATATTATAGAGTTTCAAGTTACCTGAAATGTCTATATCGAGATAGTTATCTTTCACAGTCAGCATGTAAAGCTTACTTAGTCTTCCAATTTCATTTGGCAACTGCCTAATTTCATTTTCATGAAGTTCCAAGACCTTGAAATCATTTAACATATGAAGCAACATTTAATCATGCATATAAAGTAATTATACCTAAATATTTATATAGTGATACATGAAAAATTCAACAAGATTCACACATGTGCAATAAATAAGAGAGAGAGAGAGAGTAATTTTTATTCAAAGTATTCAGTTACAGCAACATGCATAGTTGTAGTTTGAGTTTACTCAGATTCAAAGGTACACTAATGTAACGATTCCATGCAAAACTTGATCACAATAAAATATAATATTACATTACTTCAAGATTTCTGAGGAGCCCAATGTCTGAACATAGAATCACTATTAGGTTGCTATTCAGTCGCAGAGAACGCAGCGAGTGTGCCCAAGTTCCGATGACACGTTTCAAGAAAAACTCTATATCCGTGATCTCATTGTTCGACATGTCGAGATCTTTTACCAGTGCTACGGGCACCTGCATGGAAGTGTTGAAACTGCCGATTTGATTGAATGAAACATTGAGCGACTGAAATTAATCAATAAAATATTATATCCAAAATGATATTTAGACACGAAATAAAAAATATCTGAAGATTAGAAGAACTTACTTTAAGACGCTTCAGTTGTAGCAGGGAATCTGGAAATTGAGTTAATCTGTTACGGCTCAGATCGAGTCTAGCTAACGACACATTCATTATTTGTCCATGATCTCGATCATCTTCACACATAACAATGTTGTTCTGCAAATAGTATCAATAAAAAGTTCTGAATTTTCCTTCTAATGAAGAACAGAATATTTATATGAGGACAATCACTGAATAACAATATATACCCAGGAGACATCAAGATGTTTCAGACTGTGAGATGCAAGAATGAAACTATGTGGGAATTTTTCAATTTCATTATGACTCAGATTAATCAACTCCTTCACAGGAATCTCCTCGTCTTCAGCTAAATAATCATGAAGAAAAATCAGAATAAAAAGACCATTGATCCATTCATTGCAACAAAGGTATAAATTCTACCTTTCAATGTTCTTATACAGTTGTGAGAAACATTCAGGTTCTTGAGATTCTTCAAGCCTTGAATTAAAAGGTATGGAAAACCTTCCAATTTGTTGTGAGATAAATTCAAATTGGTCAAATTTTCCAATTTTTCCAATTTTCTTTCTTGTTGACTGATAAAATCTTCGATCGCATTGTGACTCAAGTCCAGGACATGCAGATTACCACAGTGCAGAAAAATGGAGATTGGAAATTCAGTTAGTTTGTTGTTTTGAAGCTTGAGTTCTGTTAAATTTTCCAAAGCCTAATAATAAGGAGATAATTGCAGTGATATATATGAAAAAATAACAACAACCTGCTGGTTCCTCATGTTGAATTGCTCACTCCATTCTTACCTGTGCAAGACAGCATGGAAAATTCCCAAGATTGTTATGGCCAAGAAAAAATGAAGTGATATGATTGAGCAGTGTTGAAGACGCTGGACAAATAACTAATGGTAGAAGGGAATCAAGGTGGTTGCTAGAGATATCAAAAGTCTTCACCTGACAAAATATAAACAATTATATATACAGGGTCCTATATATGTTGATATCTTTGAATATATATATTTTATGATATTCCACGGTGGAACTACAACCCGAATTATCTGCAACTATATTGCAAATTTCTAATCTTAAATGAATATTGAATACCATTTCAATATTGTCATCAAAAACATCAAGACAACTATCCACATCTACAGCTGTAAACCCTGCAGTGTAACCGCTAACTCCAAAAAGTGTGGAAATCTCTTTGCATTCAAGACATGTCTTCATTACACTAGCACTGGCAATTCTGCTATCCTTGTTTGGAGTGGATGGCGCAGAGGAATAGCAGGGATGAGAATCATCATCAGAATCGTCGAAGGAGATCCACAAGTGATCCTGGAAGGGAACATCACTGCCAAATCTCTTTCTACGGACCGGAGAATTTTCCTCTTCTGTTTGCTTTTGTTTCAATGCTCTCTGCAAAAGAAATAGACAACATCTAGATCTTTTTTGCTTACATCGATCCAAGTTACACAGCAGACACTTACTTTGAAACAATGACAATAAATTTCTGTCACTGACAAACTATTAGAGCATGTGATGTCGGGTATTTCAAATCTAGGTCTGAAGGGAAGGAAAATATTTACAAAAAATAAATAATAATTCACTTTAGCTAAAATAAAGAAATATTATGTATGCACAATAACCTTTCTCTTAACTCCTTCACATAATCAATAAACATTTCCTCAATGCAGTTAGCTGCCGATAGTTTGACGCCTTCTGAAATGCAAGCTACTAGTAGCTCTCATCAGCCATCACAAATAACAAAATATTATAATACCCACCTGGAATCCATGTAGCATTTGTAATTTCATTTGCCAAAGCAAGACCTTGTGCAATACAGTCACCCCAATATCTAGGTATTTTCTTACTCTTTAAAAAAATAGAACATCTTAATAAGTTTTCCACTTTCCACTTAAGAGTTAATGAATTACTTACTGTAGCATGCAAGGCAACATTAAGAGATATCGGAAATAAACTATTGAAGTTCAAATTTTTCCAATCTATAGTGGAAGGATCATCGTTTTGTTGGAGAAGAAATCTGTGGAATCAAGCAGAACTTGTTACTTACACAAAACCTCAAGAAGAACGTAAAAATCCAATTAACCAAATATTGTTAAAATTGGACAGATATAGAGAAGGTACGAGTTACAGACCGTAACAAAACACCGACAATGACTTGATTCCTAACACTGTCGCGTGATGTCAAGAAAAGTCTAATGCAAGATTTTACGTTCTCAACATTCATGGTTTCGTAACCGTGCCACGTTAATAGAAGCGCGGTGTTCAACATGCAATCCACCTTGAACACAAGCAAAATGAAACAGATGGAAAAGTATAATATTAACAAATGACATGATTTAGAAAAAAACCATTTATCCAGCTGATTATTGTCTGAAAGACTTCTAATATTTTCCACCCTAAATAAATTATATTAGTCTTACTATCATCTTCTGTAATATTAGATATATTGTTATCATATGTTAATGAACCAGTCAAGCAAGTAAGCAAAGGTGAACAAAGTGATAATTCAAATATATATATATATATATATAATGAAACTACCTGAAATAATATTTTGACTCATCACCTACGTCCCAGTAGCCCAGTAACAATGTTACTTGGTGAGGAGTAAAAACATTCTTACGGAATAGTACTAGGAAGTGGCATATTCAGAATAAAGAGATGCTGGATAAATGGCCATTTGCTAACAGCGAGAATAATAAGGTCTCTCAGACGATATTATTCATGATTACAAAAGACATATACCACACAGATATGAGAAGTGAGGCAAGCAGACGCAAGCAGTGATTGACACTCCATGTCATCACGATGAAAAGGCGTACCGAGCATCAGCATACAACATACTTCGATGCTGCCGTGCCCACCATTTAGAAGAGTGTGTGTTATTTGCCAACTGAGACCATGCAACAAATACAGTGAACATTACACAAAAAGAAAAATGAAATAAACTAGAATTATTATGTCATCTTTGTGCAAAGAATTAAACTGCAAGCAAACAATGACATAGCAACGTGCAATTGTAAAGTTCAAAGGCTCACCAGTTTTTAATTTCAGTCACGAACAGCGAAAGGCATGATAAAATGCTTTGATGAACACGACTAAAACTTTCATCTGAATACTCAGATTTAGAAAACTGCTTTGATTTTAAATCTTCAGTTCTTTGTGTGAGCATTTGCAGCAAAGTTTTTGGGATACAGTCATTGATCAGATGTTTGCAAAGTTCATCAGATGAGAGGATCAGAATCTATTAAACGATTTAGATAAATTCAGCTCAATGACTTTAGAATTTTCTAATGGTAGTGACAAATGTAAAGGTAAGAGTCAACCAAATTCACATATTTTAGCAATAGCGACTATCCAGTGATGAGGGATAATTAAATTTTATCACCTTGATAATATCACAAACACAGTCCATGATTATTTCTGAGTGAGAATATGTGTGGATGGAACAGCTAATGGCGTTGGATAGCATCTCATATTTTGACAGAAGAATGCTCTCTAGTGGCATCAGTTGAAATCTACTGTTATATCTGTTGCAGAGAATGGTTAAAACGAAAGACAATAATGTTACTGAATTTCACATTGTGATAAGTAGAGGCTACTCATACAGAAGACCAATTAGAAGTTTCTTCACTAGTACAATGCCTTCAAGCTGAATCTCAAAACTGCTGAAATAATGATGGCAACAATGTAGCACAGAGTCGAACGCGCCACCAGCCCATAGAATCTCGCAACTGCCATCTGGACAGTATTAAATAAATACACACAATAACAATTTATTTAAAATAAATACGATATTAATAGTCAAGAAATCATTCTGAAAATATACGATACCATTTAGGTAAACTTACCAACAGACAACATCGCAATAAGGCATTTTAATCCATAGAACTGGATATCTGATGAATCAATCAAGAAACTGTTCATGATTGATAAAACCGTCGATAGGGCAGAACTTTCCAATTTGTCTGGGACATTTTCCTGGCCGGTATAGGTCCAAGATATTTCTTTGACCAGGCACTGTTGTCGCCATACTTTTCGAGAATGACAGTTTTGTTTTACGATCATGGAATTTCCTATGAGGTCATCACATATTAATTATCTGTATTCAATCTACAGAAATAATACCCTTATACATATTTTATCATATCAATACATTTATCATGAGATTATCTATACTTTTATTATCAGCATGTAAATAATTACCAGGGGTTATCAACTGGTCTTCTGTAGCAATAAGATAACTCATCAGCTTCAGTCCATTTCCAAGAGACTTTGAAGAGCTTTGTTTACCATTCTATAGCATGAAGGAAAAACATGGCATGGAGACTGAACAGATTGGATAACAAACGAACGGATAAGAATACCTTTATGTATTGGACAACTGCATGAAAAAGATCCACTTCAACGGCTATAACAATGTTGTCTTCGCACTTGTATGTCAATGCTAGGTATAGATTTATAATGCATTCCTGCATAAGTAGCTTGTGGTGAATGCTTCCCTCATTTTCTTTGTCAGCAATAACGTAGGAATACAGTACAGTCATTAGATTATGATGTAAACCTAAAAAAAACAGACATGCATCAACATTAGTTTAACGAAATTTGAATAAGGTATATTCAAATCTAGTTACACCTGAAATAAATTTGTGATTTTTTTCTAGGTTGAATGGCTACAAGACCAGAGGAAGGTGAGCTTATTTTTTTAAGAGTGGTTTTTTTAAGATTGCACTTTTTTATTATCATTTAAATAATTAAATTAAGCATTAATATATATAGTGTTACCAGATTTTCCAAGCATTGATTGAAGAAAAGGAAAGCATTCGATCAATGTCAACAAGGCTTCGGTTGCAGCATGGAAGACTTTAAAATCTTTGACGTAGTACAACAGCAATGTTACAAAAGAATTAGCAATGAATCCTGCGTATTCTTCATCTTCACAGTGAACATCACTAACAGAAGATGAAGTTTTCATCAGGATGGAGTCGCTTCTCCCACAAGAGTTGTGAAGTGTGCTATGGAGAGATATATTACAGACATAAGCAGACCTTACGCTTCAATTCGAAAGCATCCCTTGTTTCTACGTACGAATAATAACACTTGAACCGAACTTATAAATTAGGGCCTTGCATATCTGACACAAATAATGACGAGAATAACTTCTGAGAGAGAGTGAAGTAAATTACCTCTTTGCCTTTATAAAGAGATCTACGAGCTCGTTTGCATCATTGGTTGATCTTAATTGTTGGAGAATATCTTCCATAATCGGAATGGGTGGTGATGTCGATGAGCAAGCAGAAGATCTCGGGATGTTCGTCATATTTTACTTTTTCTGACGACAGAATTTTGGAATGTAGGTCATTGCTTTTCAGGTGCGTTAATAAGAAAAGAATAAATGCAAGACACTTTGCCAGTCCATTTCAAACTGTCTGCATTTGTTTACACTTTTGCACATGACGATTTCGTAACTACAGGCGCGTTTCGCTTGACGCAGCAGTGCAATAACGAACCCCTAGGATTTTGGCCATATCTCCTGCCAGATAGGATACTCACGAGGCTTAACGACATGCCGCAATAACAAACCCCTAGGATTTTGGCCATATCTCCTGCCAGATAGGATACTCACGAGGCTTAACGACATGTTGTGTGGATTGACTTTATGTTTTTCACCCCACCACACCCCGAACCACCGAACAATTGCAGGAAGTAAAGGCTCAATTCATTTATAATAAGAAATATATATTACCTTGGTAACATTCTTTCTCCCATCACAAAAACACATTTTAATTCGTCAAGGGCATACTAAGCGTCAAAGACAAATGAGGAATTTTCCACCTCAATACAATTCGGCAGAGAAGTCTGTTCGACGCTATCCAAAATTCTAGTTTTACATCCATGGCAAAGAAATTATGAAGTTACAACATAAACAACTTTGCAAGATACTCGAAATGGTATCTGATTCCCAAAGTGGGAAGCCTAAGACATATCAACATCCATTTATTTTCTTAGAATCGCACTAAATCCCTGTCAATTTTGTTGATCCAGTACTTCATTTTAATTTATTCTATTTTGCCACATAATCATCCTAGATCTGGCATATTTCAATGGCATCAATGATCTACATTAGAATCACAGAATTCAAGAGCATTGCAAGACTGCGTGTAGCTTTATTCTATAAAATCACGGATTTCGAAAGCATTGCAAGACTGCGTATAGCTTTATTCTATAAAATCACAGATTTCGAGAGCATTGCAAGACTGCGTATAGATTTATACTATTCAATGTTTCAAAAGACGGTTAATACATAACGAGTTGACAAATATAAATCTTTGCAATGAATTCCAGACATTTTATCACCAGTAATTTATAAATAAATCATACCATAGCAATGGGTTTTCAATGGGTCGTCTGATCATAGATATGAAATCAGATGATTAGGAATTTAGAAGTTGTCAAAAGAATGCGATTTGAAATTTGTTCTTCTAGCACAGTGTAGCATTGAGAAATAATCATATTGGATTTAAGGTAAAAAACGAATGGACACAAAGGAAGAATTAAAAGAGAAAGCTATCAGGTCCAGTTATAAACATAACAAGAAATAAACAATCTTAACTCATGTTTTATAAATCTTAAATCAACCTGCATAAGGCAGCATAACAAAACATTGTCCTAAAGTTACAAATTACATCGAAAAATGCAGAAGAATAAGAGAATCGGCAACTTCCAGCTATGTCAGTAGAAATATACTTGCGCAATTTCTCAAGTCATTCATAATCTGGAGTGCTCGACTCAAACTTGTATAAAGTTTTCAGGTTCATGCGCCGATTAATTACTATTTAGGTGTGGGCATAATTCAAAAATTCTGCAATCTTTATAATTCCAACGCAACAAGAGTTAATGTAAGTTAGAAATATCTCAATTGCTAAAACGATCAACGGGGCCTTAAACAATTTAAAGGTCATTAATGGGAGCCTGAGACAATTCTCAAATGAACATTTATGCAGAAGATTTTTTCTTTTGAGGAAAACACCAGGCTATTAGCCGCACTTAAAATATTGCTACATTGCTCTATCAAGAATTATGCCCCAGTAAAACATAGCCATTCATTTTCAAATTAATAAATATGCAAATGAAAGTATGGATGTCAAAAATGAATGATCAAACTAATTTACTGCAAATGACATGAACATAAACACAAGAACATAGCATGATTTTGAATTAATTGCAAAATCATAGAATGCAATGCTTGAAGAAATGTCATGTTGTAACAAAGTGCTGATGTTTAGTAAAAGGGAAATATGAAGAAGAATGCTAGCACGAACTAGAAGAAATTGATCATTAACTTTCATGCTCCTCTTTGGCATGAAAAAAATTCTAACAGTAAATAACTGGATAAATTTACTCAAGGTACAGAACGATCAGAAAAATGCAAGAAATTATATATATATTGTAAGAAGTTTCGACTTTGTTTTAAAATCTCTAGTTCACTGCAGATATTTCTTGCTAATGACAATGGGTGCTTATTGCTATACATAAAACCCATATTTACATTACTGTTATGACATGTAATCACTTTAATCGTTAACAAAAATGACTACATAATGCTAAAAATGGCAGGTGTGGTTCCGTTCAAATGAAGAAAAAGTATTTGAAAATGAGATACAGGTATACTGACAATTTTTCGACTGGTTCAAGAGCCTTGCTAGATATTCGGCTTCATTGTTTAATGAAAAACATCAGCGCTTAGCATATGATATAGTTATATCTGTAACTGGCAGAGGGCTACTATTCTCTAGACAGCGTTAAATCAAGTTCAAGCACAGTAAGTGTGATTGCATAACGTTTATAGAATTGGACTTTTATTTATCAGATGAATGGTCTAAACAGGCGTAGATAATTTCGTCTGGATATACGAGGTGTTGGAATATGTGTTACCAGAAAATCAGTGGTGTACCTGCATCGCCTATCAAGTAGGAAGGCATAACTGCATATAGCCCACTGAATGATTTTTTTAACATAAGACTATTATTTTGTCTAAATCTACTGGATGTATTATATGGATTGCAACCGATTGTTTTCTGGAAACGTAATAAATAATTTAACAAAATCAATGCAATAATATTTGGAATAAAAAAACATTAGACATGGATTTCAGGAATACAATAGTATAAATCTTTATAATGCCAAAACACATCGTTAATTAATATTGCCATCAAAAAATGAGGCGATGACAAACTTCATTCTGTATGGCTTGTTTTTCCAATGGGAACGTGATTTTGTACCGTTTTTGGTTAAACTTGTAATAGAATAATGCAATATTGTACTTCAAACCTTAATAATATCCTTGAAAATTATATCCTTCATGACTGATGATGAAGTGTTGTGTGACTATAACAACATATCTGTTTGGATGCTTTCTGGCCAATTACTTGTTACTATATATAGTTAAAAGAAGAGGAATTCTGTGTTTTAAGGGAGGGCTCTAATGATAATGACAAGATCAGCACACTCAACGATGTTTCTTAGGCTCTTTCTTTACTTTCGGATTACTGTAAAACAAAGTAGTAACATATCAGAACTGCCGTACGACAGAGTTTAATTATTACATGCACGAGTGATCTGATAACAGAACAACAATTATTAACTGCTCAAAGGTCATCTAATGACAAAGACGAAAACAATCTGATGCAACAGTGTACAAAGTATCAACATGTAGTTTCGATCAATATTGACATGGCTCGGCAATGATGCAAGTGGTATTCAAGTAAGTTCGGTTGGTTACAATTAACTAAATTGCAATGCCAGAAAATAACTGTATCATATTTTTCTGCTAAGTGTGGTTGAATTGAAATAAAATATCTTTCTTAAGTTATCTCTCAGATTGCTTAGTAAAGCGATAAATATGTTCGTCTAGTAGCTTTTGACCTTAAAAACAGTTACAGGTACCTTACAGACCACCATGGAATGTGTGTGTGCAGATAAACTGATTGACTAAATTGATTTATGTGATTCTGCTCTAGAAATTCCACACCATATCAATGCGAGTCCGTTTTTACTCTGGTACCCTTAACAGAATTTGGATACAGAGTTTTCACACGATGTAACAAAGTAAAATGGGGTCACGGTTATGTAAGAGCTTGAAACAATTGTATTTATCTCCAGCAAGGGATGTACACTTGACACACACTACAACCTGTGCCTCAAACAGCATTATGCATTAGGATCTGAAAGCATGAATATGCGTACTATCAAGTGACAGTATCCCAACATCATTAATTCATGATCCATTCTCAAACTAGATCAACAAATAATGAGCTTGCTTTCAGACCTGTCGACTGGAAGTAAGTGCGGTGTGACAATATATTTTAAAAGTTAACTATATAGGTGTTTATTATCAGGGCAGGAAATGAATAACATGAATAACTTGATTAATGATGTAAACTATATCTGTAATGAACTGGAAGATGAAGTAGTACCTTATGCATCCATTACCAGTGGTCCGTTTTGGAGAGCTGTCAGAGTCGCTGGAAGAATCTTCAAATTCTCTAATATCCTTTACTTTCGTCCCCTTACCAGTGATGACGCGATAGGCCATTCTGATAATGAGCTAAAATAGAGAGAACATATTTGCATGAATTCTCTTGTAGATTTACTGAAGAAATATCTACGATAATCTTGATCCAAATTATCCAGGATAGGTAAATCAGGCCAGGGGAATAAAGTTGTCATATTTATTCATATCGATTTTCATTGAATGTTGGTTCCATGAGGCATCGGTTTATGGCCTATGGAGTTCATCATTACCTATATTCCCACTCTGCCACAGTGAACCGTTTTTACTCATTGTTGAATGTACCATACAACTACTGTCACAACTTCTTCACAGACAATAGATTATACATCAAAAGATTCGATTCTCCAGGGAAAATGATTAACTATCTGGCTCATAAGCATCACAAGCCTGAGATAGGACATATAAAAATTGAGGATCAATAATAAAAATCTATGACAGTGATGAATATAGTAACGATAAGTGACGTCTTTACCATTGTTGGATAACCATAGGAAGTAGTTAAAGTGGTTGATCATATTTTCATAGAAGAAACAATCTACTGAGACACGTATAAAGTTAATCCGTAGTTCAGAAATTTGCCTGCCACCAACAATTCCAGTTTAGTTTATGAATAATTCATTACTTTCAGTAGTGAAGTTTTATATCTTTATATGAAAGTAACCAGTCGATCAAAAAGAATTTTTTGGAGCAAATTAGGTTGGCGTCGATTCGGTAATACATCTGAAAGTAATGAATATCGATCTACCACACAGTCAGGTTAAAATCACAGATGCCAAACCCCCCAAAAAATTCAATTGCTGCGTTAATTGCTGTCAAAGCAATTTAATCTCGCTCTTTTCAAAGAAAAACTGGGATCGGAATGTTATTTTTGCTCCTAACAAATAACAAAGTCTATTATAAAAGCACAAGTTCAATTGTACCAATCTCCATTAAGGATAGCAACAGCAGGAGAAAAAACTCGGTCTAATGAAATAAAACAAATAACAATAAAATTAACTGCTTGATCCCGTCTTAGTGGAGTAATTATGAGGAGCGTGGGCGCTGACAATGTGAAAAAAGCAGTAATTACACCTGTCATCAATCAAACTGGCTACAGCGCTACAAATTAAATGAAGCCAACTATTACTCTCACGTCGTGGGAAGTGAGTACATTAATATTGCATATCTTTCAAGCTTAGAGATGATTCAGCAGGCAGGCATTCGATGAAATGGAATAAATGAATAAATTTATTGTCGTTCTCAGAGCTACTATTGGAAATCGAATCAAAAAAACAATGGCATACTTTTTTAAGATTGGGAATAACAAAAATTT
This sequence comes from Halocynthia roretzi, assembly GCA_013436055.1. Taxonomy (NCBI): domain Eukaryota; kingdom Metazoa; phylum Chordata; class Ascidiacea; order Stolidobranchia; family Pyuridae; genus Halocynthia; species Halocynthia roretzi. Next base: position 437,738 of record QRAM01000008.1, on the reverse strand, counting down.
GGGGTCATTTCGAAGTTTTCTGTATTTAGGTTGGAAATATATATATATGTAATCATTCTAAATAATACGCCGTGTAAATCCACATATATATATTCTTTTTCCACTTTACCAAATGCAATATTACTTTATAGATTACCAGAACTGTCAATACTAAATAGTGCTTTTAGAGATAGCAAACTATTTTGAGGAACGAAATATATATTCAACATGTCTTGCAAGATATAAATATTACTGATAGGTATGTTAAATGTCAAACCTAGTAAAGTTAACTATCATCTAGAGGTCCATGTACGCTCTCCTGGGATGTAACCTAATACCACCAGGCATAACCGAAAAATGTAGACGATTATGCTAACTATGTGAAAAATTTCATCTGACAAACAGCTTGCAGTTACTTGGCTAAATTCCAAATACAGCAGTAAATTGAACAATGTCCTAACAATCTATCCTCCCACAGGATAAGGTAAAGGAGAGTTGTTAATATAATCTATACCAGGACCTCCCAAACTGGGGGTCGCAAAGAGTACACCAATTTCACATACGGTGCTACATCTATATAAATTGTACTTTTTCTAACTTTTGGAACGCAATTATTAAATCTTGTGCAAAACATAAATCTTAACTGAGTTGTAGACCATGTAAACACCACTATAGTGCGAATTTGTTACATAGTTAAACGCGTACCAATAATCTCGTATCAACGGAAGGCGTGTAGAAGCAGACAGGGGGGAAAAGAACGCCTCTTCATTGTTGTGGCGCACTAGATTCTAGAATTGATGAACTCAATGGATAACTGTTTATCACCGTCAAACATCGAAGGTCACCGAAAATTTTAATAATTTGAAATGGGCCACTAGCAAAAAAGTTCGGGAGGCCCTGATCTATACCATGTCGGCGATTGACTTTTTTCTTTAAGTTCAAGCTAAATATATTAGGAAAATGATACCTAAAACCAACAGTGCAGTTTATTTTTTGCTTACCATAAACCAGTGAATGTTCATTCCTAGTAGTAACCAGAGCAAAAAATTGAAAAACAAGTAGAAAGGAGGGCCTCCGTCGATAGTGATGAGGTTAGTGTGACCCGCAGCATACATAGCTTTCAACGGGAACCAGTACAGACGGAAAACGAACCTGCAAGAAATAAAGAACGAAAAATGATGATTGCAATATTTACTCTAACTGACGGATTACCTTAACAAATCATTGAAAATTTTTACTGGCGACACATCTAGTCTACTTACCAGGCCAAGCCAAACAAAACAAAACCGATGGTAGAAAGTGTGTCGCATAGTTTAACCCAGTTTCCGCCTCTGCTCTTGTGGTACAGGACCAGTTTCGTAGATTCCAATATAATGTCAGTTATATCGTGCAAGAAAAGCACAAATACGCCGACCTTGTGGAACCTGACAACAATTGTTCAGTCTTAAATTATTATGGATTAAATAATTTTTTGATATTAGTGCATAAACTATGATAAGACAAATGTAATACAGCAATACCCCGCTTAATGTTATGATGCGTTACCAAAAATAGAGCGCTAAGCATTAAATTACAGCATTTTACAGATGCATCCCAGAATAATGAAAGAAAACCTGGGTCCCGGGTCCTTCCTGGATAATATCTGTAGGGTATAGACAAAGATTCAAGTTTGGAAGTGGTATTTAAAACAGATTCCGCATATTAGGGAACAACATCTATTGAATTATTCAATAACAGCGCAGTCTCATCTCAAAATACTTGAATATTACTGTCATTTTTAACAGGATGCCTACATTAAGTTCGTTAAAGCCTTACCTGGGCAAGGCCAGGTCGCTCTAATAGAGAAAGCTACAAAATGTGTACATAGGGCTAATCGAGGACATGCACATAACTAAGGATGACTAACTGAATATTTTAAATGAATCATGGGTCTTGACACGATACTGGTATTATTTCCTCGTTACTATTTCAGAACTTGAGTTGCCAAAGAGCTATGGTGAAACCGAATAAAGCAATGTATTTTATTGCCTTGCTTTCGGTATAGAGGGAACAATGCTATACCCTTGGTAAGACTTCACAATAGCAGGAGGAGCAGGTGGCCGCTCGATAACAACAGCGTGGCCCAACATCAATTAAGCATTACAGTAACCTAACACTTTGCAGCTTGAAGCATATCTACCTCATTTCTAACCTTCTTTTTCGGACAACGAAACGGACAATCGAACAAAAGTGCTGTACTGGCACTATTAACAATTGTACGTAAAATGAAATTTAAAGAACCTGAATGCATACGAAAATCCCACAAGGAGCATGGTTACGAAATGGTGCATGAGCATCATCTTTGAATCCTTTCTCCAAACATCCAGGTAGAGAGTTCCATATACAGAATGTAAATAAAAACTCATCTGAATCATGTAGAATGCATATATGTCTCTCGGAACATATTGGCCTCTGTTCCATTCTATAAACAAACAAAAAATCATGAACAGAGAAGAAAACATGCTTAATTGAATCACCTCAGTCAAAGGTCAAGTGACACAATCAATAAAAATCACATTATAACTGCTATTTGTTTACAGCTATTGAAAAACTACTAGAGTGGATGGTCTAAATGCAAGGTCAGGGGTTAAACAATTAAAATTTCGATAAATTTATTGGGCTTAACAGAATATACATATACAAGAATATAATAATCTATCAAACAGTGAAAGTAATATGCATTGATGTTCTATTAATTTTGAAAATGAGATCTGCCTATTGATTTTTCTAATCTTTTTGTGTTATTTATACCTTATATTATTTGTATCTTCTGTTCAAGTTCATTAAAACGTGTTCGGATTACGGTCTGGGAACAGATTAATTCACTTTCCATTATAGCTAATGAAGATAATTGATTAGGACCTCAAACAATTCGAAGTTCAAACAGCCTCCTGGAGTGGATTAGGAATTAAGTTTGAACATTACCATTATCAATTCTTCGACATGTTATTTTGACGAATGTTTTAATTCGATAGAGAAATTCATTCTACATAACTTATCTTGTCAAAATTCGTGGTACATTTACTTTTACTACTCATAGCAGAAACAAAAGTATAAATAGGGCTGAAGTACAGTGTACAAGCAAGTCATTGATCATTAATCCATTGTTTGACAATTAAACAGCACCACAGAACCTACAAATACTGTCTTAACCCTAAGCCAACTTGAAGCCCTGGGAATGTTTCGATATGTTTAGAATGTTGAATGATAGCTTTGAAGGGGAACTATGAGGTAGTCTCCCTCAACAGCGAATACCTAATACACTAGTAAAAGTTCAAATATGTTTACAGTCAACAGTAACATAGAACCGTGTAACTAGCAGTCATTCTGAAGTGCAAGATACATCACACCTGTATGTTCAATATTTTTAAATGTATCTTATAAATACTAGAAGATCTTAATGTATTTTTCTATATTGTATGTTCATTGGTTTATATTTACATAGAGTTTTCAATGTGGAGTTCTGTAAATTGTAATGTAGCAAAATAACAAAGTTTTCATTAATCACACTATATAAATTGTAAAAATTTAAACTCACTGTAAAAAGTGATTGGAGGATGATGAAAAAACTCATAGCCGGCAAAAAACATGAGGTATATTGAGTAGCACCACGTCGAAGAATAGAAAAGTAGCTTCCAAGCGCTTTCAGGAGCTTTCTTCTTCTCATGTTTTCCTAAGTTTTCTAGCAGTGGCTGAACACAATGGAGAGAAACGGTTTACGATTTTGGAGGGAAAACTTTGGTTACTGAAGAGGTCAGACTTCTACTCAAGTACCAGATCTTATGTTTTTCCAATGCGATATAACTATTATACAGGAAACAACAACAGACCCATCATCTTTTAAAACTGCACTGAAAGACTTTCAAGAGTAGAGGATT
>QRAM01000008.1:415050-432769 GCA_013436055.1 Halocynthia roretzi | reverse complement strand
TCCCCCCCCCCCCCTCAAAAAAGCAATATATTACAGTTGCAGTGTATATGTGTGCAAAACTTACCCGAAATACGAGCCTCACGACTAAGCATCGGATGATAGTCCAAAACACTGCTAATGCGAAGAAAATAAATATATCTTCTCTTGAAATAAAACAGAATTTATGCAAGGTGCCCTTCAATCCTTTCACTGACATCTCTTCTGAAGTTAAATTGTTGTAAGCTGACCAAGCAGAAGTGAACACATCAACAAAAAACTGTTTGTACGTTGGCATGCTGAAATTGTATGCCAGATAGTCCTTGTCAGTGGAAGCCATTTTCGAAGAGTGATGTACGTAATTTAACGCACCGTTGCAAGTTTCTTGGATTTTATATGCATTAACTAATTCTAAAACAACGAAGAAAACATTTCTAATCAATAAGATGCTTAACCTGATTACAGTCAGCATGATAAATCCACACAATCAAATACTAACAGTATAATCATGCCCATACCAGCTTGGGGAATTTTTCAATCTCTTTGAAGAATAGATAGTGTTTTTGTTAGTCCTCTACGAATATCTATATTCAATTAATTCATTGAATAGAATACTGATAATTGGTAACTTTTTATACTTTCATGGACTCCTATCTCCTGTCTGGTGACACTAAAACAATATCTTAAGATATTTTATGATGGGATTGTTGGAACGGGATATGGTCGTTGAGTGAGGAGTGCGAGTATATTAAATTCCCATAGCTAGTATATTCATATGATATATCATCGCAAAGAACGTATTAAATAAATGGAAAGCTAAGGCTTAGTTAGGGTAGGGTAGCTTAGGTTTGGGGGGGATTAGTGTGAATTAACCCCCTCTGCAAACCACACCTACGCTCACCTAATGGAGCTGGATTTAAAGGGGGCGGCACACTACTATACTAGAACTCAATACCGAACTTACAGAAAACCTGGATTACAATAAACGAGGTTAACTCACTTCCCATAGTATCATGCTGTTATTATACCTGAATTCGACTGCGTTGTTCTCCTGGATTACCAATATATTTTATTTTAAAAAGTGGCAAAATTGAACACGGATTTTAAAAATTCGCCCATTTTAAAGTAATATATTTGCCCTACTTACACGTCTTTTTCTGTATAATAACTACCAGAACGAATTCTATTATTACCATCTTTACAGTGTTTTTCAAAAAAATCGAGGACACTCTTAAAGCCAAGATGATACAAGTGAGTAATCCAATGTACAACGCACACACCTCCTTCCGCTGGTGTGATCGACCGCTACTATTCATTCATTGATTGTAAATGTGAACTAAATGCCGTCACGCGTGACATGGTGAGACAAATGACCTCAATATCTGATCAATGACCCGTAATAACTAATCTACTTCCTTTTGGAAAAGGGTGGCGATATACTAATGAAATTGAAGAATAAGCCTATTTAAAAGATATTATACAATTCTATTCCTAAACACTACAATTTTACCTAAAACAGTTGTCAACAGATTGCTCTGTCATTGTCTTGGTTTGTGTCTTCCACAAAAGTATCATGTGGCATACACTACAGTCTCGGATAGACTCCTGGTATTAACAAAAAAATCCAATACACCAAGATGATATCAAGCCTGTATGATGGATAACAAGACAATTGGCTTTCATCAAAAACGCCTAAAAAATCACCTCATAGCACTGTTATGTTAACGACGGAAAACCTTTCAAAATATCTTATTTCACGCATATTTTTTCGCAGTAACTAACAAGGTTTTCTAATAACATCAATTATATACGTCCTCGGAGAGATTTAATTAAACAACTTCAAGAAAGTACTCAAAATAAATAATTAATTTTCACTGGCACTAACATTAATCCTGCATAAGTTAGGCTTTGTAATTAATTGATCCATTATCTTAGCTTGAATTAGGTCACAAATCGCTACATTCACCAAGGAATCATGTCGACACTTCGTGAACACAAATGATTCGGTTGCAGACAGCATAAGAATTGTTAATCTGTAGTAAAGTAAACAGCAGGTAATCATCTTTTTGTTGTAGATAATTAACCGATTTTTTTCATTAGTTCAAAATTAATCCTGGCCTGCTGATTTTGTCTATCTTCTTTCTCGGCGATTTCTAAAAGTCCAGAGAGAACGTAAAGTGGAACATCCAAAGACAGTAGGCTACTTCTTTTCTTGCTTTTGCCTGCTTCCTCATAAGGTTTTATCTGACGACCAAATAAATCGGAGAGATACGGCGTTTTATTGATCCCGATTGTCGCAGCTGGACGTAGTAGTCTATTCGTCGACCTTCTGTCGATATTTCGTTTACCTTCTGATGTACGCCGTCTTTGTTTTTTCTCTACGATTGTTTTCGATCTTCTAAAGATGCCATCCTTCACAGATGAGAGGGTTTGCAATCGTTTGTTTGTATCGTGAGTTTTGTTAGCACGTTGAACAGCAATTGTACTACGACAAGGCACCGCCCTAACGCCGAAGTAAAACAAACAAAACAGTACTACACACAACGAACTTTGCCGCATCAAATCCATTGGTCACCGGTATCCAGAGGCCGTTGTTCATTTCTTAACGCTTTCGGATACGTTATTGCACTTATGACGTATTTCAATAGGTCTCTATTGTCGCAAGTCATCACGATGTCTGGACAATGTAAACGTGACTGCATTCGTCATTCACATATATAGACAGACAACATTCCAATCGGCGGAAAACGAAGGAAGTTATTGAATTGGCGCAGGCTGGCACAAGAAGCCTAGCTTTCTACTATCACACATAACAATTGAAGAAATCATAGAATAGATAGATACCTAACAGGAATTTCATCGGCACCCACCTTAAGACACGTATATTTCGATTATGATGTAACAGAAATATATCAAATTTACATAAATACTGCCGAATATCCAAGATAGACCCCATAGTGACTAACTCGTCATTCAAAATGCTGAAAACGTTCGCACGCAGACTCTCAAGACGTTTGGGGAACGTTTTGAAATTTCTATCCTCAGAGGAGTTAGATGACAGCATACTAGACAAGGAGAAAAACCTTTACAAAAGAGGAATCATCAGAGAAGGAAGAACATTTGCGCTATTCGATAATGAAGTGTCTACCGGTACGGAATTGGCTGAGGCAATTACAAAGTAAGTAAAAACTATGCATAGCACGATATATGATATATATGTATATTGTTTCAGCGGTAAACATTTTCTTGATAGAATAGGATATTTGGCATTTGCCGGAGGACCACCAGCAACGAAGTGTGCTGGCGAATACTTGCCGAAATTAGCCGAGCTGTTGGAGGGTAAAGATCTGAGAAGCGATTTGAAAATTGCTGTTCTAAAAGTTTTAAGCATCATTACTATAAACCACCTGGATCATCAGGTGATGTAACTAACAACAGGAGCGGATTAGGTTAGGCCTCTCCCGGGAGCTTATAAACTATACTCCCGGCTACTAGAGAGGAAACTCCGTGTATCCAACAGCCAAAGGACGATTGCCAATTTAACATACCTTATTCTTTAGAATCAATGCGGCTCGCTGGGTGTCCTACGTTCTGTTTCGGAAATTATCATCGACTCTTCCGAGAGTGTCCTGCTATGGGCTATCTATTCCATGCACAATATTATCGTGGGTAATATTCCCAACATGCAAAACTTGGTCGAAAACACGTCTAGTCATACTACCCTGATGAATGCAGCACTACTCGACTGGACCGGTTTTAGCTGCAATTACGCAGCAGTTATTATAAAGCTATTAGGAATAGAACGCAAGACAATACCTGTAGAAACAACAAGTGGGAAAAGTGGAATCCAAGTAGAAAATGAGAATATTTCAATTGATAATGATATAATGGATGCCGCTCATAAATTAAACGGATTGTCCTGAGTAGGTTAATTAAAAATCTAAAACTTCGGCACTGGCCGACTTCTAAAATAGGAGAACCTACTATAGCTTAATATAGTTCTATAATCTGCCTGAGAATCTATTTGTCACATGCAAAGTGACTGAAACATTTTATTGTACGCGCACAGATCCAGAACATTTATCGGTATACGTTTTCTTTTTCGGAACCACTACCCAAATAATTCTGCTATATCGAGCAAAAACTTTTTTATTGGTTATGGGTAGTTTATTTACAGTAATATTTGACAAAACAATCAACACTCTCGAAACAGCAGGGAAAAAACGGAAGTGATAATACGACGCATCAGAGAGCTGACTAATGATCCGCTAATGGAACGCGTAATATATACAGTATCTTAATACTCAAGCAAAAACACAATTCAGACATCATCATCATCGAATTCGACTATTTCGACTTAGGAAAGCAATGGGGAAATGTCCAGCTTCCGTCCTTATTACAAGTTGCAGAGTTAACATCAGATTTGAATTCGAAATCATCAAAGCAACTGAAAGTGATCGTATCATTATACTCGTAGTATGATTTTTTAGGCGCGAAGTCACCATTCTGGTATTTGGTTGGCCCATAGCAATGTCCTATTAAAATATACATTATTCATACACATACGCAATCCATAACAAAGTTATTTGACCTAATAACTAGTTCTGATCAGTCAGTTTTCCCGTCTACTTACTGTAGCATTCAGCTGCCTCGTTAGACCATGAGCTGCTGTAATAATTTTGTTGACATGTAGACGAATTATAAGTGATGTTCGAATGAAAATAATATCCAGCTTTGCATTTGTAGTTAATGACTTCGTTTTCCTTGTAATTATCTTCATCGAACTCCAGTAGGTTAAGTGCTGTGCTGTTAGGAGCTTTGCAATAGGCTGCAACAAAACAAACGGCGACTCGTTATATAACCATAGCATGGAATCAGCAGATTAAATATGTTTCTGCATCATGCTGTACTCACGAACACAGTCCGGAATGTCATCCTGCCACTTTCCCTTGATGCATACAGTGCTCTTTATATCGGGAAGATGGTATCGGTCATCTGGACAATTTATCGTCACAGTTTGTTCGTGGTCGTAACCCTGAGCAGGAGGACTTGGCGAATACCAGCCATAATAATTTTTTATTCTGGGGTAGCAGTATACTAGAAATCAAAGGATAGTCTGTTACACAGTTCGTTAAACTTATGCATGGTAAAACTTAAGCAGGCGCTCCCCAATCAAGGAGGGGTGTGGATGGATACTTATAGAAGTAATAAATATATTTACTTTTATGACATATGGGTGGAGTAGTGTTCCATTGTCCACTTGACTGACAAGTCAGAATCTTATTTTTCTTCGGAGAAAGAAAGTAACCTTCGTCGCACGTGTAATTAACTGTTTGACCAGCCAGGTGTAAAATTCTTGGCTTAGAAATGGATCCGTGAGGTATGGTGCCGGGGTCATAACAGAAAGCTGTAAATATATTAAATGTAGAAAAACGGGGTTCGGAGGGTTTACTGTACAATGTAATAAACGTACTCAGCCCACTGCGTTTGCAGTGTGGAATTTTCCATTCTCCATTTAGTCCACATCTTATATATTTCTTTTTGATGCTGAGCGAGAATCCGTAAGAACATTTGAAGAAAAGTTTATCTTTGAACAAAAAACTGTGTTTCTTCGGCGAGAAAATACCATTATGGAACTTGGTTGGCGGGTAACATCTGGCTGAAGAGTAAGTACCCAGATATTTAGACAGTATATGACTGATAAATACACATCACATAAAGATATAAGCAGTCTGAACTTACCTTTACCTGTACACTGCACCACAAATGCCATAAACACCAAGAGTAGGAAAGTCTGCATTTTAATATTGCTTTGCAAATTTGATCTATGTACCACTATGCAGCACTTCCTCGATATTTATACAACTGCAATAAAATTTCCACAACTATTTTTAGATACTGTTGTGGACAAGTACGAAATGACCCAATATAATTCAAGATTTTTATTGCCTTAAGCATCGTAGTGTGGGTATTTCCAACCTTATACAATCATAATTGTACACGCATCTTCCAGAAAATGAAGTAGTTATGTAAATGGCCGGTTCATAATTATTACATATATGTTTTTGTAAGTTAGAATTGTGGTGATACTTACTGACCTAATATAAACCTTTGTTGACTTCTCGCACTTTGTTGAAAGTTTTATAAATATGTATATGTAATGTATGCATTACGCCAGTCTGAGCAGATTTATTACATATAGTACACGATATGCCATAAAGGATTATCGTTGTTTGATATTGTTCGTATATTATAAACCTTTTTCTTCAACCCATTTCCTGGAACTAGGAAATGAACATAACAATATACCATGTGGAAACGAATACAACAATCTAGAGGAAACACGTTATTACCTATACGGCAGCAGTGAGCAAAACAGTCGTTGCACAATGACGTATTAAAGCTATTAATGGTTTTATTATTCACGGAAACAGCGACGTTTTTCGCGTTGTTATCGACGAAATATAAACACGGAGATTACAGTAGTGTTTTGCTGTTCTCCTATTACCATTTTTAACCTGGTCAATCAAATCAGATCACGGAATATTTCGAAATAGAGCTACTGGGTAATTATATGTGGAAATGAATAAGATTTTCTTAAAATAGTTCAAGCAGCGATGACATCTGTAATTATTATCATTGCTAAAAACATGAACGTGCTCGAGAGGCAAACTCACTGAAATATATAAGAAATAGTTCATATTTAAGTCCGATTATATTTTACACGTTTATCTTTGATTAGATTTGGTAAAAATAGAGGTTGTGGCGTTAGCTAAAAATATTTTTTGAGCTCAATTTCAAAAATGAACATTTTTAGTTGTTCTCAGAGGTGGTATATAGACACAAACAAAAGGCATATATATATCTTATATATATACATTCTCGGCGATAATATAAATATTTTACAACGAAACAGTTAATAATAATTAATGTAAACAAAATGAACTAAATTATGAACCTCAATACTCGAACAATCGAATAAATAAAGAAATATTTAAAACAGATTCTCCACTGAATAATTGAAAGCATGCCACCTAACGGTTTCCATTTTTCGATGACTAGCCAGAAAAGCTGAGTCACTAATTTGAGTTGTTATTTCATTTTGAAGACACGGATTTTCAATTTTTAGCAAGTTTTGAAAATCTGCGTTATATACTCGAATTACAACGCTAAATCTATTTCAAGAAACAATTTTTTTACATATAAAGAAATCGGTATATAAGATAGAAAAGAGCACGGGATTATTACATATTTGAGGAGTTGATATACCAATAACATACATATTAATACGGCACTTGGAAGTAGACTACATGACTGTCAGTTTTATGAAAACATCTCATAAAAAACAAATGCTAATATTAATATTTAATAAATCCGATAATTACACATTACAAGTAGAGCTATCTATAATCGTATTTCAACATCAGCTCACGACGACCATATCATGGTGATTGCATCATTCCAAGGAATGCTACGTCACTCCATTTGTATGAAAACAATCACGTAGCGAAGGGGATAAATAGGGAGCCTTCGAGAAAACAGCAGTTAATTCAGTTTCAACAACTGGCGATAAAGAAAGGTCTTAGGCTTTGAAACCTGTTGATAATTTTCAGTACCATACAAATTTTCACCATGAACAAAACCATTCGTATTTCTTTGCTAGTTATTCTAGCATTTTGTAGTCAGTTCAACTTGAGCAGCGGTTTTGGTAAGTTACATTTCATTTTAGACTATTATTTTGCTTTAATCGTTATATCTACTTTAGGGATTTTAATAAAAATGTTTGTGTATCAAGAATGCCGACAACCCACCATCACTCACGGCTTCTACAAGACTACCAAGCATCCTGTGGACGGACTTTTCCCGCTTGACACAATACTTATATTTGCATGCAACGATGGATATTATTTGAAAGGATCAAACAAAATTCAATGCCAAGAACACGGAAGGTGGTCAAGCAAAATACCAATATGCCTCAGTAAGTTTATTCTCCTTTTACAAAGTTTAGCTTAGAAAAGGTCTAATAAAGTATGATTTATAATAATTTTTACTAAAATTTACAGAAGCATGCATTGCCCCTAACGCCGACCATTTCAACCTCAAACCCTATGACAAACAATACTATGCATTTGGTCAGAAAATTGATTACACTTGTCAAGACGGCTACTATGTTCCAGTCAATATAGACTACAGGGACGCCACTTGCAAACTGGATGGAACTTGGGATTACTCTCCATATAAATGTTATAGTGAGTTGGATTTATTATTATTAATACAAACTGTTCTAGCCCAGATGTCTCGATCTAATACAAAGGACTTGTATTTTTTTATTAGTTCAAAATTGAAGTGAGTAAACAAATTTGCAATTTTTTCAGAATATTGTCCAAATCCAAGCAAGTTTTTGAAGGGCAGGTTCACACCAGTAAAGAAGGCATACATATACGAAGATATAGTTTATTACAGTTGCCCTAAGTCGAAAGTTAAATACACCTACGCTGCTTGCAACAAAGAGGGCCTTTGGATTCAAGCTTCATTTTGTTATGGTGTGATACTGAAAAGTGTACTTCAGTCTAAGTCCAATGAATAACAGTTAAAATAGACAAATAACAGTTCTTTTATCTGAAGACTTCTGCAAAGCGATATCAGTTGAGCACGGCTCCTATAGTCCGGTATACAAAGCGTACAAATTCGGAGACAAACTGAGCTACGTCTGCAACGAACATTACTATTCCTCCTACGAAGAAAAATATGATTTCACAGTTTGCCAAAAGAACGGACACTGGAATTATCGCCCACCAGTTTGTAGAAGTGAGTTCCAAAAATACATGAAATATCAACTAGAATTTTAGTGGGGATACCGCTGCAATTCTATAACATGTATTTTTGAAAATTCACAGAATACTGCGTCGCTCCGTCTTCAAGTAAATACTACTACCAGGCGTACGAAAAGACCCTGTACAAATCGGGAGAGAAAATCGACTACCTATGTGACCATGGCTATTACGCACCTTCCGACATCGATTATAGCTACGCCACATGTTCCCACGATGGAAGCTGGAGCAATAATCCATTTGTTTGCAATAGTACGGGAATTTGTTTACAATATATAGGGTGTCTCAGAAGTCATTATGAACATTGTTTTCTATTTCACCATTGAGGTTTTCAACCAATCTCAGCAAATTTTGGCATAAATCAAAAGCAGTTTTTTAGAATTTTTATTTAAGCTTTACCTTGGTTTCTCATAGTCCAGGAAACTAGCTAGGAACACTAGCGTTAAGCCAATATCATATACCTCCGAGTACAATTTTTAGAATACTGTCCGGCCCGCAACATCGAACATGGATCATATAAACCAGTGCAGAAAGTGTACAAGTACAATGAGAAAATTGCTTACGAATGCACAAAAGGATATTACCTGCAATACCACGGAGATGTTTACGATTACAACATATGTTTGAAGAAGGGAATTTGGAGTTACCAGCCGCCCATATGCAAAAGTATAATTTACTATTATTTATTAAATATTTATTACTACGAATTCATGTAAACAGGAGTAAATCAACTTTCATTTCAAACGTTTTAAGAATTTTGTGTTGCTCCGGACCATTCGCATTACAACTACAAACCGTACGAGAAATTGTATTACAAATTTGGCGAAAAAATTGCGTACAAATGCGATAACGGATATTACGCGCCATCTCACATTGACTACGAATATGCAACGTGTGGAGAGCACGGAGAATGGAACAGAAATCCCTTTGCTTGTTACAGTATGTTCTGTTGTATTATATTGTTAAATTGCTAAATTATATTTTTAAATATTAAATTATTAAATTTTACTAATGTATATCTAAAAATTTACAGAGTATTGTTTTCCTCGCGACATTGAACACGGACTCTACAAACCTATACAAAAAGTTTACAAATATGACGAAAAATTGAAATACGAATGCGTAGAAGGTTATTATCTGCAATACGAATCTTCCGCGTACGATTACAACGTCTGTCTTAAAAGCGGACTGTGGAGCTTGCAGCCACCGAAATGCAAAAGTAAGTTTTATATGAACTCTCCCATTTAAAGCCCTCCTGAATTTGAATGCCAAAGGTAGTTTGAATGCCAAATTTCTGTACCCATGTATCATCTCCCATAGGCACTGCGCTAATATCATCTATTTCTACAGAGTACTGCACTGCTCCAATCGTTTCCCATTACAACTACAAACCCTACGAGCAACTCCATTACAAATTCGGTGAAAAAATCCACTACGAATGCGATTCAGGATTCTATGCCCCGGCACACATCGACTACAAGTATGCTGTCTGTGGACTGGACGGAAAATGGAGCCACGATCCTTTCGTTTGCTATCGTAAGATACAATACATTACACTTTTACAATCAATCATATAAGTGAACTCAGTATTTCAACTATAGGGTATTGCTTTGCACCACGAAACTACAAACTGGGAATTTATCATCCGAGCAAAATCGTCTTCGTGGAAAAAGAGAAAATTGTGCTGACGTGCGCTCGTGGCTTCCGCCTCAACGGCAAACACAACTTCGCGTTATGCGACAAAGAAGGAAAATGGCGGACCACTATTCCACAATGTATCAGTAAGTACTGTACTGTGATTTCTCTACAATTACTTCAACTAATATATATGAAGCAAATGGAAAATAGTAACGAATTTCTCACTATTTTTTTAGGACACTAAAGAGTGAAAAGTGGAACTTTTTTGCGAATGGCGGTTGTATTTTGGAATATATTTACTGTGTTATTTAACTATAGTGCTTATAACCCTTACATTATTTTACTGCTACTTGGTAGTTAATATGATCAGCAGACAACCTTGATAGTTCAATAAAATAATGATTGTGCATGAGAATGTTGTACATATCAAATAGTCAGCAAGGAAAGACAACAAAATGGCGGTCGTACGGAGATATCGTTCATTAGATTTAGGAATAGTAAAATGGAGTAATACAGGTTGTTAGAAACTAGTTAAACCAGGCAATTGAGTTGAATTAAAAGATATGCAGGGTTTTTAAATGTTCAGTATATATATTTGGTACAATTTATTTAAAAAAATTCAAACAACTTCGGAATTTAATTTTCAAGTATTGCATTGTGTAGACGAAATGTTGTGTGGTCTCTTAACCGCAACATGAGGCTACTTTGTGAGTAAATTATTGGTAACTTTAACTTGTGGAAGGATATCAAAATGAAAGATTAATATCGAGAATTTGAATAAGTTAATTTCGAGTTTTGCCTACTTGACTTCGGAATTCGGAAAGTAGTCTTCGGTCTATGAAGCTAAAACGACAAAGCTTCTGAAAATATAAGCTTTATAGACACGAGGCATATTAGTGAACTGAAGGGTTGGTTTAGATTAAAACATCTGCTCTAATAGAACTGATTTATGCAATACCTAATTCATAAACGTTTACCGGTGCCTCAGGGCGCAGAGCGGTGTTGACGAATCGTGTTTTTACCAGTTTTGAACATTTTCTTTCACGAATTTGACCGCTGAAGTAGTAGAAAGCAGTTCATTGCTATCACGAAGCAATGAGAATCGTGTGAACTCCCACAACAAAATATCACGATGACTCAATTAAAATGAAACAATTCCTAACAATAATTATGGCAGGGCTATCACGGGTTAAAAAAAAATCCGGAAAACATTTATCTTACTCATAAACACCCGACACAACTGAACCGGCATTATTTTCGAGTATATCTGGAATGTAAAACTTGTGCATATTAATAGCTTGGCTATTTTTCCGGATATTTGTAATATGATTATGCTTAAATTCAAAATCAATGAAAATAAAATTCTTCCGTGATCAAAACAACATTCCGAGATAACATGGTAACAACACATGCTTAAAAAACTTATTCGTTGCTGTGTCATAGTTTCGCAAAGTACTGTAAAAAGCATCCCAATTGTACTGTAAAAGTACTGTAAAAAGCATCCCATTGATATCATGGTAAATGGCTATTCGAAGAAAGGCGGCAGATATTTGGATATGTGCGCAGAACTTACCAAGAGCGCTTTCTAGTAGGTATGACACGGACGGTATGATCTAAAACTATCCTCATAAACATGGAACCATTAGAACGGTTATCGAATGCAAATACCAGAATCATGAACTATCACTCAACGCATACATTATTAGCTAAGATATTTGCCGTGGTCGTGTTTTTTTCGAATGCAAGGATATCTCTGAAGAAATATCTATTCTTGGATAACCGCAAATGCCAGAGCAATTAGAAGACATCATGCCGTCGTGAAATGATTTAAAAAATCGTGATTAAATGCTGGATATCGTACTATTTTTTCATACAACTATTGATGAATGATGGTATATTATGGAAAAGCATTTCCAAAATCGTGATAAACTTTATTCATTTATACCGCATTTGAAACCATGTCAGCGTTCCTGCAAATTGCTGCAAAAATTCCTAACTTCATCATTATAAATATTCGATATGGGAAAGATTCGTTAGGTTAGAAGTACACAGCACTGGCACCATTTGGGTTTTCATAAAAGTTCAATATATAGTTGAAACGAAGGGAAAGTAGGTGACGTTCATTCTTATATCCGGAAAATTCACGCATTACTGCAAAGCTACAGTCACCTCCTAATCCCTATTTAATGGATCCATATTTTCTCTAACTGAATATTAATTTAGGCGTTCTGTGTTTATTCTATTTATCAGCATATAATACCAATAAAATGTTCCTTTACCACGTGGTCATATTTCGGAGTCCAATAAGTCGGGAATCAACGTAAAGGATATGTAGCGCCAAGAGAATAGAAATCTGAGAATAAAACAAATATAATAGAAAAATAACGCTGAATAACGTTTCGCAACATCATGATATAGTTATTAATTCAAAGTTAATTTTTGCTGAGAAAATTAACGACACTAAGCGATGTCGGGATGTCGCGAATTACCGGAAAACTCCGTGTTCGCATCCACTATATAACAGAGTTAACTGTAAAAAGCAGTATGTCAGTGCTCAGATTATGATTTTAAAGTATTCAATTAAACTCTCCCGTTGACATCTCACATATTTGTGGCGTTCCGTTTATGCTGATATCATTGCCCACACTAGAAAGTTGTCCTTGTCGATCAGGTTTAGGCACGAATTTCATATTATGTTTTCGCAATCCAATACATTTTGGTTGTCAACAATAATTTCAATGGTAACAACACGCGGCCATGTGTCTATTATTAGATGGCACGTTTAAATTGAACTAGACGGAAATCCTATTAAATCGAATCGTTGTTTGGTATTTCTAATTTTGCTCCAATTCTTTTCAATTGCCAACGATTGCGATTGGCCTGGCTGTTTAATTACGCTACGTTACCGGCAAATCGTGACTTGACGATAATAACGATCGGTCAAGGTCAGCAGTGATTTTTTCGTATTTATCGCTCGCTAATCGCAGACGCCTGATCACGTATTGCAAGTCACCGACAACGTGGAAAACAAGCCTTTTTTTTCGTTTGCAGTAATAGTTTGAGCGGATCACGTGATCGTCTCAATTCAGCTATATAAACTGGGCACAGATCGTTTACAAACTATACCCTCCTCACAGTCAGGAGATCTGCTACAATAACCGAACCTAAAAGAACTTTGTCCGTGCTAGAAGAAGTTTGCCGAAGAAACGTCTCAGAATCATGCAGATACTCGACGTGTCTATACTGCTATTTGCAGTAGTTGGCGCGCTGCAATTTGCGAACATTGAAGGTTAGCATCTAGCTAACTTTATTTTATATTTCACTTAGAAGCTTGACTTATATTCCTCCTGTCCTTAATCTAGGTATTTTTGTAGTATATATCACGCTTATTAAAAAGCCTGGCTATAAGGCTGTGGGTTCGTTCCTAATGATAACAATTTCGTATACTATATACTTGAACAATTCAATCTATCTCAAAGATGAGATAATAATGGAAAACCACATCAACTAGCTGGCTGAGTAAGGACTTTGGCACAGAAAATCTACTGTCTCCCATAATACTAATAATCGTAAATATTCGCTTTCAAAATTATTTTCAATTCTGTAATATTACAGTTTATGGCTTATACGAATAACATCATCAAACAAAGAATACGTGTGCTACAAATATATTGCGAACGCCTCGAGTCGAATACAGGCTCTTTTCACCATAGTCCATAGCAACGAATTCACTAATGTGTACTGTGATAGCGTTCTATTGTCATTGCAACATTACCAACATGCTTTCACCTTCAATAGGTTGCTTCAAACCCAATGTCAAGTATGGCTACATGACAACCAACGGGTTCTCCTTGACCGGACGCTATTCACCTGGGACAAAAGCTAACTTTTATTGCGATGACGGTTATACCATGCAAGGACATTCTTCCATGGATTGTATGCCCGGTGGTTACTGGTCCCATGACATGCCAGTGTGCTACAGTGAGTTTTATTACAGTCCTGTAATCCTTATGGTACAGTGAAACACGGTGCTACCATTTACTTATTCATATATATACTGTTATTCGCATACTGACAATCATATCCTATAACCCAGAAACTTGTGACCATCCAAGAACCTTCTACGGAGGCGAGTTCTGGCCCCTCAAGTCCTCTTACATGTATATGGACAAGGTTTTTTACAGGTGCGGAAGATACGACTCGAGATATACCTACTCTGTCTGTCAGATGGACGGAAAATGGACAAGAACTTCGGGATGTTACGGTAAGCCATTTATACATTTTTTTAAGATACTTCATAGTTGTAGTTGTTATAAGACTTGACTTAAATAGTTCATACGACAAAGAATATAATTCTTATGTGTTCTATGTTACGTTTAGACTACTGCAAAAAGCCATACGTTGAGCATGGTAAATACTCTCCAGAAAAGAAATATTACGCGCAGGGTGACCAAATAAAATACAGCTGCATGGACGATCAATATTACATGGACTATTATGGCGAAAAATATGAAATGACCATGTGTAAGGAAGATGGACAGTGGGACAAAACGAAACCAGTCTGCAAAAGTGAGAATACAACCTAACCTTGATTTAAATCACAATACAATTACATTAAAGTTAGACTATATATATATAGAATTGAAATAATAAAGTATCTGCACCAAGTCATCTGAATTTTCAGCAGCAGCATTTCATTTGCAATCTTTTTTACAGAATATTGCATGGCTCCAGATTATAAGATGTATCACTACAGACCGTATTCAAAAATGCATTACATGCATGGAGAAAAAATGAATTACGATTGTGAAGATGGCTACGCTGCCCCCTCCAAATACAACTACAAAGAATCCACCTGTATGCACGGAGAATGGAATAACATGGCTTACAAATGTCAAAGTGAGTACAGTCATCTTACAATAAAACTTTTCGGTTTACCATTCACCGAACAAGATGAAAATTTGAACGCACCATTATTGTATTTCAGAATACTGTTCGATCCCTGACCATAGTGCATATAATCATCAGAGATATTCCAAATCTCGTTATATGTACGGCGACAAAATGAAATACGAATGCATGCACGGATATTATGCTCCGTCCAAATATAACTATTACGAATCAACTTGCAATGAGAACGGATACTGGGACAACAAACCATTCAGATGTGAAAGTATGATATAAGAATTGTTACAGCTGTCTATTATTGATAGTTACGACGAGGATCAGAAATGAACTGTCTTAATTTGATTCGATTGTAGAGTACTGTATGGCACCTGACTACAACGACTATTACCACATGGCGTATGACAAGAAAGAGTACAAATACGACGAAAAAATGTCCTACAAATGCATGGACGGCTACTATACCCCGTCCGGCTACGATTACTCTTATTCTTCGTGTAAGAACGATGGGTCGTGGAACAAAAAACCGTACAAGTGCATGAGTAAGTAAAACATAGACAAAAGGCACAAAATTAAACAACCTTATCGTTTAAAACAGACATATACATGCCTAGTACAAAAGGTAATCTAACCAATGGCGTTCACTGCCCCCTGACGGCGTTCTCTCCGGTTCGTTATCTAAATAACAGCCTGATAGACTGGACTTGTGGTTGAATCTGACATTCAGATGTACCAAATTACCCGAAATGTGTGAATGCATAATGCAAAGTAACGTAACACTAAAATAACGTGATATGCAACATACACGAATATATTGATTACCAGAGGGGCGCCGGCCAGATGACATGAAAGAGTGTTCACAATATGATGTCACATACGCTACATGCATTTGCAGCAAGCTGCATTGCAGTTTGCAGAAACATAATGCTATTTGGAGTTATAATGGGATCATCTGATCATCAAATTTTCACGTTTAACAGACGACGTTTTACTTGTTTGGAAATGACAACTAATCATGCAATCTTTCTCAAGCTCATTACTATTACTTACTATTATAGAATATTGCATGAAACCTCATCTTAGTCACGGCGACTACTCCCCGATTAAAGACATGTACAAGCAGGGCCAGAGAATCAGCTATAGTTGCCACAATGGATATCAAATGTATTATAAGGACAACAAATACGATTACAACATGTGCGACAAGCACGGAAAATGGCAGTATATGGCTCCCATGTGCAAGAGTAAGTATAACATCCTTGTATTGAGAGGTTGCGGGTTCGAGCCTTGCCTGAGCCATCTCAGTGTCCTTGAGCAAGGCACATTCACCAGCTCGCAGTTAACCCAGCTGTTAAATAGGGTACCGGCAACGCCGGGGCCACTACAGCGGTGATGGTGACCTTCACCGAGGTTATTGTAATCTCTTGGGTCCATCATAATCCTCAGTGACTATAAAGGTAATACAATCAATAACGAGTAGGTACGTCACGCAATATTGACAAATTGTGAAATTTTTAGCTTTTAATCAAAATTTAAGTTATTGTGTTGTAATGATATTTTGTCATTGTAAAGTTTTCCGCGAAGGTTTTTCGAGAGACTTTTCTCTAATAACATTTTTTTAAGTTACGAGAAAAATCATTGGCACATGACAAAATATCATTACAACACGATAACTTAAATTTTGATTAAAAGCTAAAAATTTCATCAAGTTATATCCAAGTTGTTTTTTATTTTAAATCACATTAAAAACATGTTTTCTACCTCGATCTTCATTTTAAACATCTCGGGTATAAATATGCATTTATCAAATTGTTGTTAAGCTTAACCCTACGTTACAGCATGGTGGATAATGCATACATCCACAAAGTTGATTTTGTAGTGGAAATTGAGGTTAGATATACAAAATTGTTCGCAGTAACTACCGGCGGATATTTAACATATCTAGTTATTGCATTGATGTGAATTTATTTCTAAATGCTACGTAAATTGTTTCTTAAACGTATAAAATTGTTTTGAAATAATGGTCATTACGATATCACTTTAAAATACGCCACGAGTTTCTCACAAACTTGAAATTCACATGGGTGAACATAATTTTTTTTTTTTTTTTTTTTTTTTTTTTTTTTTAAAACTTTTTATGTAACGAGCATGCCAGGAGTCGAGCCTACAATCTCCTGTTTCGAAATCACACGCAATATTGCGTGACGTACATACCCGTTAATGATTGTATTACCTGCTTAGTCACTGGGGGGATATGATGGACCCAAGAGGTTACAATAATCTCGGTGAAGGTCACCATCACCACTGCAGTGACCCCGGCGTTGCCGGTACCCTATTTAACAGCTGGGTTAACTGCGAGCTGGTGGATG
>QRAM01000008.1:383472-414602 GCA_013436055.1 Halocynthia roretzi | reverse complement strand
AAAAAAAAAAAAAAAAAAAAAACATCCTTGTATTAACAATACCTTCCTATGTAAAATCAAACTACAAGTACAAGTACAATATCAGATTCAATACTGCAATTATATTTAGATATAATATACAACATTGACAATTTTTAATACTATTTTAACAGAATACTGTATGCCACCTAAAGTACAATACGGTTCATACTACCCCACGATGAATAACTACAACACTGGGGACAGACTTCGATACAAGTGTAATGATGGTTACAGTATGTACTACGACAATGATTGGTATGAATACAACATGTGCATGGACACTGGTAACTGGCAGTACAAGGCACCGGGTTGCAGACGAAAGACCGGAAGTACGACACCACACATACTATCGTTTCTGAATGTCTAGTAAAACTGGGAAACCTATATAAATTCTTAATATCATTAAATTTCAGGCGGTTGCAGTGCTCCGTACGTGAAATACGGCATGTACGAACCAAGAAAAGAATATTACAGTTACGGCGAAAAGATTTCATACCGATGCCAAGATAATTACAAACTGTATTACGAGGAAGAAAGTTATCAGTACAGTACTTGTATGGGAAGTGGCCGATGGGATCACAAAGCACCCATGTGCAGACACATGAAAATGAGTAAGTTTTCTAGGAAAAAAAAGGTTTCTAAATTGGTTAAAGTAAAGAATTTAGGCGAAAGCTTCAGGATGTGTTCGAGTTGAATCCAGCACTGCTTAGAAGATAGTATAAATCCATGTGTACAGACCGGCATGGTGTTTAAATAAGTTTAATTATTAGCATACTATTTCTTTCACCAGAGTATTGTATGCCGGAACATATCAGGCACGGTCATTATATGCCAATGATGAAAATGTACACACCGCACGACAGAATCTACTATAAGTGTGACGATGGATATCAAATGTACTACCAAGATGACTGGTACGAATACGCAACTTGCATGGAGGACGGATATTGGAATTACAAGCCACCCATGTGCAGGGATATGAAGAAAAGTAAGATAAATACGAAACACTGAACTCTTAATTCACACAATACGGTATATAGTAGCAGAGCTATCCGGCCTTTCCCAGAAAGAGCCGGATTTTACCCCGGGTTCAGTCAAAGGGACCCCGGGCCCGAATTAGACGAATTAGATCTTAGACGTATGTGAATTTCTGTGATAAATTTTGTGGCGATTGCGACGTTGTTTCAAAACAAACAAACGAAATTTCCCGCTTATACATGGAGAGATTAATATTACAAGTTATATAAATAATTTTTTCAGAAAGTTATTCTGAAATACAATAAAAAGTTTTCAAATTTATTTGCACACTGTACATTATTTAGAATATTGCCAACCTCACAGTATCGCCTACGGGTCATATTATCCGATGATGAAAGTTTACAACAACGGTGACAGACTACGTTACAGATGCAATGACGGATACAAACCGTACTACAATAAAGATTGGTACGAATACAATTCGTGCGACTCACACGGTATGTGGAAATACGACGCACCAAGTTGCAAAAAAATGCAAAACACGGGTAAGCAATGCATATTACATGATATGTAAAATATCAGTAGTTTTCACCAGCAACCCTTCTAAATTCGATTCTTCTACATTCCAAATAGGAAAATGCAACATGCCACATTTCTCCCACGGTTCGATGACCCCTCGCCGGGATATGTACGACTACGGTGAAAAGGTTTATTACAAATGCCAAGAAGGATACAAAATGTACTATGAAAATGGAGGTCGTGAATACAGTACTTGCATGTCAAGCGGTAAATGGAACAACGAACCACCAATGTGTAGATCAATGTACATGAGTAAGTATAAGTTAAAGATTCGGTAGTCCCTTAAGGCGTTAGGGAAGAGAATTGGGGTTGCCACTGCATGTTGTGGACTACTGGGCCTTCGTAGCAGGTAAAAAAATGCCTGGGTAAATTTTGAAACCCATTCCGCTACTGTGTGTAGGTATTCTTCATTTTTTTGTTCTTCATTCAATAGACTACTGCCACGCTCCATATGTGATGCACGGATCCTACTACCCAACAATGAAGATGTACAGCATGGGTGAAAGACTGCACTACAAGTGCAATAAAGGTTACTCAATGCACTACCAAGATGGAAAACACTACGAATACAGCACGTGTATGCAAAACGGCAAATGGGACTACAAGCCTGTTATGTGCATGTCTAGCCACAAAAGTAAGCATAACCATTCTAGAAAATATATTGCATATTAGTTTACAGTTAATAAAAATACTCACCAAAAGTTTCGTGGATAATATTCTTATTACAAGCTATTATACTTTACCAGAATATTGCAACCCACCCAAATTCGAATACGGAAAGTACAAACCAATGCAGAGAATGTACAATGTCGGAGATCGTATGTACTACACTTGCATGGACGGATACAGCATTTACTATGAAAAGGAGATTTACGAACACAGCAAATGTATGGAAGACGGTAACTGGGACTACCAGCCACCAAAATGCAAAAAAGCTGAATCCCGTATGTATATATTGTTTTACAAGTATAATAGTATAAATACAACACTATTCAACCATAGTACCATATAATCAATTGATTAGCTACAGCAGTATACGCTATATGCATAACATTTGAGGCATAAGAAAATTAAGAATTACATTTTTCTATTCAGCATGAGGCCATAGCACTTTTTATCCATTTCACTATATAGAATCTTCACGCTAATTCAACATTTATGGTTATATGTGAATATTGTTTGGGAAAAGTCTTTCCAAATTATTTTTCATGAACCAACACTGCCATTTTTATACATCAAATAACAATTCGTTCTCTATTATTCAGGGTACTGCTCAACCCCAAGAATTCAGTACGGATCCTACTACCCAAATAAGCGGCCTTACAATTACGGGGATAAATTGTCATACAAATGCAGTACCGGATACAAACTGTACTATGAAAACGACTGGTACGAGGAAAATGTTTGCATGAGTGGCGGATACTGGAAATACAAGGCACCTGTCTGCAAGGAAATGCACATGAGTATGTCTTAAGTTCAAACTCGACTACTTCCAACTGATCGGAATAGATTCACTTGAAATGTCATTCCTATTCGTATTTACAATGCATGTCTTACTCTTAACACAGAACACTGTAGTCCACCAAATTTCTACCATGGATCATACAATCCTCACATGAGCATGTACACTAACGGAGAAAGACTTTACTACAAATGCGACGACGGCTACATGATGAATTATCACGACAAAGAATACGAATACAGCACCTGCATGAACGGAAAATGGGACTACAAACCACCCATGTGTAGAAATATTCATAAAAGTAGGCGAATTTAATGAACAATAAACAATATCTCTGCCACTCAAATCTATACTCCAGCACATTTCCTTATTTACAATTTCCGAACATTGAATAATTTTCCATATCGTCATCCATAGCATACTGTCACCCACCGAAGATGCAATACGGATCCTATTCGCCAATGAGGAAAATGTACACGCACGGAGACCGATTGTACTACAAGTGCAATGATGGTTACGATATGTACTACAGTGGAGATAGATATTCCTATAGCGAATGTAAGGATAATGGACAATGGAATTACATGGCGCCTACATGCAGACGGAAGAATACCGGTGAGTGCCCTTACAAATTATATTTAGTCAATCAGTTTAACTATATCATATCGTTCTTCAATAACACCAACCCCTCTATCACAGGTTACTGCGTCGCCCCTTACGTCAAATATGGAATTTCCACAACCCCGACAAGAGTCCGTTACATTCCCGGTGAAAAAATCTCGTACCGGTGCATGCCAGGATACCAAATGATGTACCACGGCGAGAGATACCAGTATAGCACCTGTATGTCATCCGGTAACTGGAACTACAAGGCTCCGATGTGTATGGATATGAAAAAGAGTAAGAAATTCTATTAAAGATAGAAATAACTTGAATAAAAACTAATTTTATGTGTTGTCAAATTCTATAGAATACTGTACCGCTCCTGTTGTGAAATACGCTTCCTATTCACCTATGGTAAAATACTACAACTACGGAGACAGAGTATACATCGAATGCCACGACGGATACACGAGATATCAGACTGGATTCTACATGAAATACAGCACGTGTAATAAGTACGGGAAATGGGAAAATCTGCCAGAGTGCAAACAATACAAATATTCAAGTAAGAAAACAGCTGTCATCCGAAATTCCCAAAGTGTGAATAAACGGTCAAAATTTAACAGGAGAAGACTAGTTCAAGAATCTAGTAACTTCAATATAACAAAGATTACATAAAAAATTCACTCAAACTCTCTTACCCATCGTTCTCTAATCCATCCACCTAATTTGTATTAGCAATATTCCAATTACACCTATACCCCTTGGTTTCAGAATACTGTATGGCGTCGTCCCATTCAGACTATCACCATCAGTCCTACAACAAAAGACAATATATGGCCGGTGAATGGATCCGATACGAATGTGACTATGGATATTATCCTCCGACAGATATGAACAAATACGGCGTCTGCCAGGAGGACGGAAGCTGGGACTACAAACCAGTCAAATGCATGAGTAAGAATAGACTACCTTCATAAATATATATAGTATATTTTGATAGTTGATGTATATATTAAAATATTTCTTTGTTTGCCAGAGGGTTGCATGACAAGCCCAATGAAGCACGGATACCACCCTCAAAAGATGTATTACAAGAATGGAGAATCACTTTACTACAAATGCAGCACCGGATACTACATGCATTACATGCAGAATAAATACCAATATAACACGTGTATGAATGGAAACTGGAAATACAAGGCACCCATGTGTAAAAGTATGGAATTAAATTGAATCAAAATACGAGATTCGCAGACTTTAGGGATGCGCGTCATTTATATATATTCTAATTTTTCTGATTTATTTTAGAATACTGCATGGCTCCTACGCAATACAATAACGGATATTACAGACCGAGAAAATACCAATTCAAATACGGCGAAAAGATTTATTTCGAATGCCACGGTATATACAGTGTGGGATCTCGAAATTATGTGACATGTGGGGACCATGGCAAATGGGATCACGAGATCCCTTCATGTAGAAGTAAGTGCTCGGTTATATACATAAAGATACCCTTCATCTATGTCAGATAGTATTTAATAAAATACTTTGTTTTTTGCAGGTTACTAGAGAGAAAACTGAAAATCAACGAAATCACTCTACATGTATCCAAGAAACTAATTTCGATTTTAAAATCGAATAGTTCAGTAGTAATGTGAAATCTTATATCAATCATATCTGAATAAATGAAATATTGGCAATAACATCGGCTGTTCTATGGAGGTATAGGAATTTAACTTTTAGCCCAGGAGATAATAAAGGCACATATCAGGTTATGATTTAACAGCAAGTGAAAATAGAGTAAAGAGTTGGATTTCTCGCTAAAGCCGCCTGGCATTCCATACGGATTCAATAGTAACGGTGAAATCGCATAAATCAGAAAGGAACAGGGTACAGGGGACAAACTAAAGTACATAAGTGTATATTCATTTATTCGCAGTGCATAAAAATAACTGATAAGTTATGCATAAAATAACCAACAGGTCCAGCACATTATTTACCACAATAAATGAAAACTCCAGTCTTATTGATTAAGGGTAATATTTGCCCTCTTTAGTTTAACTTAACAAACAGAAAGCTAATTTTTGTCCTTTCAATCAGGTCAATCCTGAATGAAAAGTCATGATATGTATTGTTTGATCGGTAAGTTTGCCAAGTGAGCTATCTGCAGTTACGTTGTTTACAAAGCAGTTCGTACAATGCAAGTGATCTACTGCAATTCTGCGATGAGTATGCTAAAATAAGAGCTTTATATTACATGAAGTAATAGGGTAATGCTTCGGAGTACCATAGATTAATGATAGCCCTCCATAAAACTCGTACTTTTCAGAGAATAAACATGGTAACTACCGGAATTCTCACAGGTTCGAAAACCACAGTTCAGTTAGCTTGAGCCTATTGGTAACTATAGAAATGGTAAAGCTTTTTAGCATTGCGGACAGCAATTGATAACAACGAAACTTTGTGCATGCTCAGGGGGTATAAAGAGGGAGGGTGCAAAAAAACTTTTTCTTCAAGATATAATGCCCTTATCGAAGAGTAGGCATTAGAATAAAACATTTTTTCAACTTTTGGCGCCTCTAAATGAATCGAAGTTAAAAGTATAAACTGACTTGTTTAGTCTCAGTATCTTATATAATAATTACAGTGAATAGGCCAAGGGAGCACGCACCACTGCAACTGTGATTAGGGCGTCAGTTGCTAGAAGAACAGTAAATGTTTGAAACAAATAAATTCTAACTGAACTCGCAATAGGAATTTGCCTGCTTGATAGTATAGCTAAACTAACCTAAAAACTTCTCTACAACAACACGCTGAACTAGATACTATGGATTCACAGGAAAAGGAGGAAAAACCAACAGGTATATAACTAAATCAATAAAATAGCTTTCCAGCTGTTTTTTCTCCTGAACAACCTTTTTCTCGTTTACACAAAAAAAACTCAGATGAGGTGAGCTCCACGAACAAGACACCATGGTGGACACTGGGACTGATTATGTCAATCTCCCTTGCTAGAATTGGAAGTGTACGTCCATATATCCGTTATTTTTCAACTTAATTATTGTCGTAATTAACTGGAATTGAATATTGCAATTTTTGCTGTTTTATATTAACTTTGATTGTAATTTTATTATTTGGATTCTTTTTATCAGGGGCTTTTTATATCAATACACGGTCCCACTCTACTGTCGCTTGCTGATAATGTGGGTACGGATGTTGGCGCAGTCTCGTGGGTGTTCAGCGGACGATCAGCGGGGGTGTTAATCGGAGGCATAGCAACGGGATACATAATGGAAAAGACAAATGTCATATACAGTTTCGGTGGGTGCATGTTACGCGTATATGGAAGTTATAAGAGCTACTGTACATACATGAATATAATTCGATCCAGAGTATAAGACAAACAGTTCAAACCATAGGTAAACTTCTAATTAAATAATTCTTTCGTCTTTTTCTATAACTGACTTGGTCATAAGTTGAGTTGTTAATTTTGAAGTACCTCTCAGTTAAACAAAAAACTAAATTAATAGTCAAATATGGTAATGAAGATAATAACACAACTATCTTTGCTGTTTTCGATTCTACACTTAAGGAATCGCCTGCGCTTTACTTGGAGCAGTGGTTATTGCCACTCCGTGGATTTACAGTCTTTGGCTTCTAATACTCGTCGTACTAGGAGGAGGACTGGCATTCGGATACTTGGACGCAGGTTCTCGTGCAATCTTTTTACATCAGATATAGCCTCACAGTTACTTACAGGATACTGATACCTATATATAACTTACTACAAACGAATTTAGGTATGCAAGCATTAATTTTACAAATCTGGGGACAACGTGATTCAAGGCCTCACATAGCGGCTTATCACTTTACAATAGCTGTTGGAGCCTTTTTAGCTCCAATCATAGGTAAGTCACCAGTTTAGGAGCACTGGCTCTAGCTGTATTTTAATTTCGTCTGGTTCCGATATACGTACATGGAAAAATCCTATTGTTTTCTGTATGATTTCAGCGCAACCTTTTTTACAACAACAAGGGAACTCTAATGAGGATATTTGCCCTGCTAATGAAGAAGAACAATCATTGAGCACCACCGAAAATACGGTACTTTACTGCTCCAACAAGCAGACAATCTAATCTGTATATAGTTAACAACGTTACGAGGTTAATTTCCTGTTCTTAAAATCAGGAATGCGAATCATTAGCCATTAGCCTACTCTAGACAACAAACTGAATAATTCCTAAAATTGACGTCATATACATTATTCTCGTGTTTAGCTACTAATGACGACCGAAGGCACTTCGATTATCAATCCCATAGTGTGGCCTTACATGATTTGCGGAATCTATTTACTAGTGATTGCAGTTCTATTCGTTGTATTCGGTTGCTTCAACCTGGAACAGCGTGTAAGGTAAGTCTACTTACGTACTGCCTGATTTTCTCCTCCTAAATGCTTTACATATTATCATCATATACTAGGAGAACCAAACAAGCAATCACTGAAACAAGAAGCGAAGACAACGTTTCCAACGTTCTAGTACTCTTCGTTCTCGTGTGCGTGTATTACTTTTTCTGCGTCGCAGGAGAGACTGCCTATCAAAGCTACATTTACTCCGTTTCCATTTGTTCCGCGTTGAAATTTAACGTGAGAAATCGTACCGTTATTACTCAACAATATATTACTAGACTGTCATGGAAATATATATACTTAAATTTGATCTCACCTTCCGAACTTCAATTTTCAGGCCCAACAAGGAACTTGGATAAATTCTCTGTACTGGCTTGGATTCGGCTCTGGACGCTTAGCTGGAATATTCATAGCACGTTATCTACGACCTAGAACAATGATCATAATAGATTTGTGCGGAACAATAATTACCATGACAATCGTGTCTGTATTCGGTGAGAACAATCCTGCTGTGACCTGGGCTGTCAGTTTTCTCTTCGCCTTTTTTCAAGCTACTGTGTATTCATCCGGCGTGTCGTGGACATCCACGTACACAAACATGTCTGGGCATTACATATTTATCTTTTCGATCGGCCAAGCACTGGGTAGCATGATTCTTCTGCCTCTCGGAGGATGGCTCTTTGAGTTAGATCCGTTCAACGTTATGTATATGATATTGGGTACGACCTTTCTCAACGCAGTCTGTTTCGGATTTATGTTGCTCGAAATAAGACGTATGAAGGCTAAAGCTTCTAATTTGAGAAATTCTGAAAGCATGGCATCCACTAAATTCTAAAAAACAAACAAACAAACCGAGAGGCAAAATAAATAGTTATCATAGCCTTATAGTGTAGATATATACAACATTTTGCTGTTTTTAAATATTCGATTTTTTTTAGCAAGCTTTTTTAGCACGGATGGGAAGTCCTGCAAATGTTGCTTTTCTGTTTCGTGCTTAGATATCAGTTTATATAATTATTACATTTCAGATTGTGTATATATTTTTGATTTGCAAAATATTAAAACTTACTATATTTACTCATATATTCACTCCCCTGTTTTTTTTATATTAATAAAGTTAGATAGAAAACACTACGAATAAAGCTGTAGGGAAAAATCGCTCTGTACTGCCACCGTCTGTGGCTTAGTAACGAACACCTTTAGGCAGACCACCACGAGTCACGTTTCCTAGTAATGCGGGCGCGCTCAAAAACGTTGTGCGCACGCGCATTGAAACGACGTCATTTCCGCTTCGATGACTTCATAGGCACTCTCGATTCACAGGCAGGGCCTGTACTCGCAAGTGGTGGTTTTGCGCCGTCTTGCGTTAAAACTCAGTTCATGAGATGATATCAGAAAATACGAAAAAAATCACGGCGCGAATAAGGAAAATTAGGATACACGTAGAACAGGCAAAGTAAAAACAGATTGCTTACTGAAACTGCTGACAGAGAAGTTACAATAAAACATTCGCACGATGGCAAAGAAGGCAGTAAAGTAAAGCTACGCGCGAATTACGATGCAATACAACGAATTCCCCCTCGATTACGACCTCCGCATCTTTAGTTTTAAAATCAAAATGCTATTTATATTGGATGAAAATGCCAAAAAAATCCTCAAACAATTTTGAAATACATATTTATTAAATAATAGTTTTAAGCAGAACTTTTATCTTATTTGTTTGGTTCACTACCGTGTTTCATGTCGATTTTTCATTTGTTGTGTACGCATTTTCGGGCCGCAGAGCCGTCGGGAAGGAGTGGCGCCTCTGTTTTACATTTAGTAAGTTAATCAGTTTGTTGTTTTGAAGCAGTTTTGGAGGTTCTTTCATTTATTATTGTTTCCGAAATAGTTTAAATTCAGTTTTTGTTTCATGCGCCGCAATTTCACGTTGATTGATGTGGGGCCTCGGCGCCCAAGTTTCATATGTTGATATCCAACCCGTTTCGTATTTTTTTATCCATTTATCTCAATGACTATGTTCTGTACTACCATGAAAGCGATAAGGTACTTCTATAGGTCGTAAAAATGAGCGACAATGAAGCAACAATGTCGGACGTTTCAAAGAAAAAGACAAGCTTGATGGCAATCATAGACAATTTGCGCTCGAAACCAGAAAATTGCTTGGCCACTAAGGGCCCGTCAATGATATATTTGCGTAATATAAGCAAAGTTCCAGACGTTA
Source organism: Halocynthia roretzi (assembly GCA_013436055.1). Classification (NCBI taxonomy): domain Eukaryota; kingdom Metazoa; phylum Chordata; class Ascidiacea; order Stolidobranchia; family Pyuridae; genus Halocynthia; species Halocynthia roretzi. Next base: position 404,321 of record QRAM01000008.1, on the reverse strand, counting down.
TACAGACTGTTAAAAAAGGTGGAAGTGATTATAAAAAAGATGGTGGGACCAAAGAACCCCAACCACTTCCCAGTGGGGCTAAACTACCCGCACCTTCCATCACCAAGCCTTTACCTCTATCTGACGAGTCAAGGTCAAGGAAAGCAATTAATACTGAGGGAAGTACAAAAAGTGATAAACTCAATGATCCACAAGAAGATAAAGATACATTATCCAATATTTTAGACTTTATATATCAAGCAGCTTCACAAGGGAAGGACCAACTGGATACAACCCACAGTAGAAAGGAGGAAATAGGTGATGTTGCGCAACTAGAAATCCAGACTGTTGGAAAAACAGGAGTAATGATCCTGATAGAATGTCTTGCTAATGGCACGCCTGATGTTCAGAGCATAATTAAGAATGATTTGGATTTGATTTATGAATGCAAGCTGTGCCGCGGCATGTTCCGCGCCTTACCCAATCTCATACGACACAAAAAAGATTTTTGTAAGGACAATGGTTTATATTCCAAATTCACAAACCAGCCAAGTACCAGTACGGAAACGCAGGACAACGCATTCAAACAGCTGCTTCGGACGTTGCAGAAACCCGAAATGACAGCGGTTCCATTACATTTGGATCCCATGGCAAGCACTTCGCAGGCTGTGCAGCAAAAAATCATTAAATCAAATAAAGTATCTTCTAATGATAAGGATTTCAACTCTAACCATTCAAACATTCAGGCCTGTACAGCGCCGCCAAAGTTTTCGCTAGTCGACTCAGCCGAAGCTAAAGTATTCAGTCAGTCTGTTGGTGAAAAGCTACCTGTTGTTTCAAAGATGTTAATAAAGAACAATGGAAATTTCAGCAGATTTTCAAAAACGACAGAAGCATTTGGGTTAGGGATACAGTCCTCTTCTACTCCCAGAAGCTCTTTCGCTCCGATGATACCCTCGTCGTACAAGAGAAGTTTGTGTCAGATGAAACAGAAACCATCTTGCCCTCTTTGCAACAAGGAGATGGCTGAAAGAAAAAACGTACGTCGCCATCTTGTCCGCGTACACATGCTTAGTGTTGTCGATGCACTGAAGTTGATGCATAGCAAAAATCCTTCAGTTGCAGCTGCACGGGCCATCGCACACAATGACCCAAATGAAAACCCGAATTCCTTGGCTTTAAGGCGTAAATGCATAGAGTCTTTAGAGCTCGGGAACGACAGGAAAATATTTGTGCTTCCTCCATCCTACGAAGTCGCGAATGCCGGTTGCCCAGTGTGCAGCCGAATCCTATGCAACAAAACTAACGCACGACGGCATTTGCTTGAAACTCACAATTTTGTTATTAAAGGCGACAAGAAGTATCATCAACTCAAAGTTTATGCAAAATATAGTAAAACAGATGTTGCCACGCCGTCTCTTCGGAATTTGAGGACTATCTCGGCCATCCCGAGCTTTGGTGGCACCGATCTGGATGAGACTCTGGACGAAAGTTCAAAGTTTTCGGTTGGGAAAATTACATTGCTTGATGATAGTTCTAAAAGTGATATAGAAGATAAAGTAGAACCGTCTGATGAAGGAATCAAAGAACTTACGGATGAAAGAAAAGAAGACACTGATGGAAAGGTAGAGAATGATAATGAGATAGTTCCGGTGGAAGATAGCATACAGATCGATCCTGGTACCTCGACATGTCTTTCTTGCGACAAGTCATTCAGCCGCCGTCAAACTTTGAAAAATCACATGATAACGATACATGATTGGGACAAAAATTACTTCAATTCGATATATGATAAAACTATGATGCATGTCAAAGACGAAGTGGAATCAGATGCAGATACTGAAGAGGACTTGACTATTGATGCAAACAAATATTCAAAGAGGAATATCGAGCCTAGCACTGACGTCCCTCTTGCCAAGAAACCGAGGATGGTCGAAGTCACCTTCAAGAGGGAAGCAATTAAAAGTATCGATGTAAAGACAGCAGACAAGACTACACTAGCGTCGCAGAAACTGATGGCCATTTCAAAACTTGCTGCAGCCGAAGGGGGAAAGAAATTTAATGTCGGTTCTGTCAGCATACCGTTCGTCCAGTCATGTAACAATAAATTGTCCTATTCATCAGCTAGCTCCACATCTTCCACAGGTAATAAGTCCTCTGTCATAATTTCTAGAAATGGTCCAACTGATTCACACAACGATCAAGGCCGTTCACCCAAGCCCTTAATACTTCAAACTAGAGTTACATTACCCTCCGCCACCATTGTTTCCTCCCCATCTACCTCATCAGGAGTGGTTGGAAAACTGCAGTCAAGACCTTTCATACAAATAAAATTGGAGCAGCCACTGAAAGCCAAAAACAAGTCAATGACAGATGTTACGACAATGCTGACGGAAGATAGGATTTCTCCGGTATTCAACAGTCGTACCTTCAACATTGCCGAGCAGAAATGTCACGAATGCAGGATGAATTTCAACAGTCAGACAAGCCTGAAACGTCATCTGTTGGATAATCATTCTTATACCATCGAAGATGTTATGGGAGCTAGCTATGACAGTGCAGAGGTCAGTGACGAAGCTCAAGAAAACGGCATTGCTTTAGGTTTTAATATACTCAACGCGAAATGTTTAATATGCAACCAATATTACTTTTCACGCGAAAACCTCTCGAGGCACATGTCTAAGGTTCACCACCTTCTACCGAGTGAACTTAATCGTTTGAAACAAGCGGCAAAATTTCATCAAGTCAAATCTCCCTTAGACAAAAATGAAAAAAGCTCTTCTGTCAAGAATGTAGATACAGTTACCTCATATCCAACTAAAGAAACCACCCCTGTCCTTAATAATGATAAGAAAACCCGAATGATGGTATGACAATTTCAAAATTCTTTTCTTATATCTATGTCTGATTTTTTACTATCTGCTTTTTTAAAGAAAAGAAAATCGTCACGAACACCCCAAACTCCTCCATCTCCACTTTCGGAAACCGGGGATGACAAATACATGAACTCGTTCTTGCTAAGGTCGTATTCTGGTAGCATAAAGACTATTACACCAGAGGCTATTGCAAGTGCTATCGAGTTATTTCCAAAACGATGGATAAACCCTCAAACGATGAAATGTCTGCGCTGCAAGCACAAGTAAGCGATATGGAATTACAATAATTTACGATGGAAATATTGCATGTTGTGTTTTTTTACAAAGGTTTCGCAAAGCTTGGGACTTGAAAGTTCACCTGCTCAAGCACCTCCATTTTGGCATATTCTACTGTAGGTTTTGCCGTGGACATAAGCGAGTCGTAGCAAGCCGTGCAACCGAACTGTTTAATCATATCAACAAAAAGCATAGCAAAGCCATAGGCAACAAGGCTAGAGATGAACTCCTAACAGAATGTCGCATTGACAATAAGCCTCTGTGGGAGGCTTACGGTTTGCCGTTGGGAAGATATTAATAGGATACCATACCTCATTTAGACAATTTTTAATTTACTTGTGTCTCAAACTTTGAAACACGTTCGTTTGTCCTAGTTAGGATATTTTTGTTTGCACTTCAAGAGATGTCTAACACATGAATACTTATACCGGATAAACTAAATTCTATATTAGTATCGAGGTAATATTGATTTTAGTAGATCTGTGAGATCAATCTAGACATTTTTTGTGCATTGAATTCGAAATAAAATATGTGGGTAAGAAGTGTATTAACTAGACTGGTAAATGATGATTTCATGTTGATTATATATGTGAGAAATTGTGCAAGGAAGGAAGACGATGTTACAAGTGGCCATAGCTAATGCTGCTGGGAGGGTTACATAGTAATCAGTCATTAGCATTACTGCATTGGATTTTGCAATTGTACAGTACAGTAATATATACATGTACAGTATTTAACATGTGAACCTCTGTAATCCGGCAACCTTCGGACATGACCAATGCCGGAGAAGATAAATTGATTCATGTTTTCGACCTCAATCTTGCCAGCTCATTCCACAAACATATTACGATGTTATTAAGGTTAGAACAAAGCTCTAAACAGGAAATTATACAACTATTAGAACTTCCAAGCAATGTTTTTGTTGTTTCACGTAATATAAAGGACGCACCTCTTGGTCTCCTGGACGACACCACGAAGGGTTAAAATACAGCTGAATAAATTAATTATTTGGGTTATATCACTATCGAAACAGTTGACTGCAGTGTAAATAGATTCTGGTCATTGAGCACCGGATTCACAAACTAATGAACGAATGTCGTGCATCCTCTTTGACCCGCCAATCTAACAATATATATCATAAAACGCATGCGTTTATCGCAACTTTGATTGAATATTAACGCCAGGATACAAGTATACAATTGTTTAGGATTGTCAAGGTTTGTCTTCATATATAAAACATATTGAACTAGCTGCCTTACATTCGTAGTTCATAACAACCAAAGACATGTGTACGCAGACAACGTACGGAAATTACGTGACAAAAACATAACTTATTATTCATATCGATATTACGATAACGATTGATAAACTGGGATTCTCTTTAATCTTTAATTAACTTAATTAAGTTGTTCTTTCGCGCGAAAAATAGAAGTTTCAAAACCCAATATTAATCAAGAACTTGATTGGTTAAAATATACGCTCACATAATTCACCAAGGGATTTCCCCTTGCTCATGCGCTGCACTAGTAGATGAATCGCTAGTACAGTGTTGAAGTCCAATGCACTCACGTATTTCTGCATTCAAATTGAAATTGTAAATAGATTACAATGTCCCTGGATAGCAGGATTGAAGAAGTACTTGAACAAGCATTGGTGAGTGAGCTGAACGCGGAAAGTAGAATAGTGTTGCTTGCGTTATTTTTATCTCTGGAGATTGTATTTGTCATCGCTCATTGTATACGAATGTTAAACTGCAGGAGACGGACATAATTGTCGGAGCATTTGCTGGTTTTGTTAAACTAACTCCAGAGCACCATCAAAAAAGGCTCCGAGCATGTATCTGTCAATTTAGAGATTTATACAACGGACTGCAGGCAGGAGATTCCCAAGCATGTATAAATGTGAGCTTAATAATATACTGAGTAATATTGTGTGTTATATATTTGATTCTATTACATATTACACTTGCAGGCAATTGTGACATTTTTTCACAAGCAACTGCAAACTCGTCGAACCATTTTTGTTTGTGACATGATTAAAATATGTTTGAAAGACGCTATCCTCCCGGCAAGGTTAATAATTTTTTTTTTTTCTTTATTCTTTATTTCAACGTGTTTTGTCCCTGATTTTAGTGGCAGTCTTTATGTCCCTCTGTAATGGTCGTTTTCTCAATCTGATGCTATTTCTCAATACTATTCTAGTTTCTTTGTTTTCTAGATCTGTATTAGATTGCCTTATCCACCATGAGCAACTGAAACATACTCAGACCCTGCACTGGTGCAAAACATTTCATATACTGAGACAATACATACATCTCATTGATTACAAGGTTATTTTCTTTTTAAATATTTATATCAACTAGAACTAGAGTTATTGAAATTTTGCCAAAGTTGAAAGGTTGAATAATCCAATTTATTATATGATCAAAACTGTATTGCAGGGCTGTCGAGACATCTTACACCTCATGTTTCTCAAGCTAAAGAATATTCCTATATCTGCATGGGCATCCTCAAAAGAACAAGTGGATAAATTAATATTGAAAGTATTATTGATACATTATAATCTAATAATACATTTCAATCATATTTCAGGTTGATTCTGTTGTGGAAGTGATAGAGTATTTACTTGATCCAGAAGCATGTCTTTTACCGGGATATTTGGCCGTCAATGAGCTCCGGCAGTACGTAGCAGAAGATCAGCCTCATGGACATTGGGTAACCCAGTACCGAGATATAGAAATGTCTTACCCATGAGGGATAAAAATTTTATTCACTCAAATTTCACAGTCACTTTCTGGAAAAATCGCTGAGTTCGTCGACAGGTTCAGAGCGACTGCTACCATGGTAACAACCACAGGTCGGTCATGTTTACTTCCGGTAGTTTATCATTTCTCTCCTCCCCTTACAAGCACATGGAAACTGGAGCATGATACTCTAAGATTTAAACTGAAGGGACAACTGCCCTATGACAAAGTATGTATTTACATTTATGTTTTCTATGATCCTTCATAACAATAGAGAAAAGCAAAATCACAGTAACAAAGGTTTTAATAACTTGGTTTAAATAGGATCTGTTCCAAAGGCAAACAAAGCTTCTACGTTACATATTAGAGCAGCCGTATTCAAGAGATATGGTTTGTCATGTGCTGAATTTGCAAAAGCAACAGAAATTGCGATGTGATGCTTTAGAAATGGTATTTAGATTCCATATCTTGATGTTAGTTTGTGTGAATCACTGATTCTCTATCGCACGGATGACGTGGCTATCATCTTAATATTTGTAATTAAAAAGGAACTGGTAGACTTGGTTGTAACTACCATGGAACGTACGAAAGACGACACGGGTGATGAAGAAGATGACGCTAAACGTACAAGTCATCTTCAGTGGCAGCACTTGTCAAGCCAAGTCATTTATTTTGTTTTGTTCCAGTTTGCAGTATTTCCTTGTATGGTGGAAACCCTCTACAGAAAGGTTAGGCATAGTGTTTGTCAAAATATTTGTGAAGCGAGAAAATTGTATCTACTTCATTCTAAGATGCAAACTTTATTTTAGTTGGCTGCAAGAAATATCAAAAGTGGCCGGGACCATCTCATGTGGGTGCTACTCCAGTTCATATCTGGCAGCATCCAAAAAAATCCTCTGAGTGATTTTCTTCCTGTTATCGACCTGGTGAATTTGCTCTATCCAGAGAAGATGGTAAATTGATAATAGATTAGTAGAGAAATTATATAATGCAGATGATAAAATTCCTTAAATAGTTTTGTTATTACTTTGATTGCCCTCATTGCCTGTTCTAAGATATCTTTGCTTTGTATTAATCTTCAGTTCCTCTGTTTTCTGATACTTTTCTGTTGATGACTGCATATATTAAATTCCTGGATCTTTTAAACCAGCCACTACCAGTGCCCGATATTACAAAACCTTCCAGCACGCACAAATTTGCTGCCATATGTATTCTCATGCATTTGAACAGGAAAGCTCAGAATGATAGCCAACAGGCTGATGGCCTAAATACAGGTTTTGATTCCAGTTCTTACTCTATATGGAATAACATTGTTTCGTCAGTATAACTTTACAAACAGTTTTTATTCAATCTCAGGTAACACAACTAGCGGGAGCACAGCTGCCGATGCGACTTTTTTTCAGCACTGCCCTATTCCGCCGTCATTACAGGCTCATCATGAGTATCTGCAGCAATGCCTACAAGTATAATTGTACATTGCATACATTCGTGTTAAGGAACTGTCACATAAATACTATAGTTTGCTGGATAGAGTTGTTTTGATAGATATTATATTTGATATATTATATAGATATATCAAAGAATAAATACACTTCTAATTGGTTACCATAGATTATTTGCTTTATTAACTATTGATCAGTATTTATTATTACAAAGTATTTTTCTGTTTAGGGACGAAATATCAACCTTCAAGATTATAACATTGCCTTAATCTGCAATGCATGTAGCACTACAAATGGTAAATAGATATTCCGTGGCAAAGAGCTTAGTGGTGTCTAAATCAATTGTTATTACAATTATACTCAGAACTTTTCAATGGACCCATAAATCACCTAGTCGATAGCATATATGGAGACTTCAGTAATACAACACCTCTACCGGGGGATAACTGTGTCGCATTTGCCAAAACTGTACCGCTCTCAATGAGTTTGCTTGATTCCCTCACCGTGCATACTAAAATGAGGTAAAGCTCACTGCAATATTTAAATATTTCAAGTCTAAAAGTATAATCTGCATTGAAATATATTTCCAGCATGATCCATCACATTGTTTTCAAAGTATTGAACTTGGCACAAGATGGATCAAACATGGCTTTGTCACCTGCGGTTGTTGAAACCTACAGTCGCCTTCTTGTTTATATGGAAACTGAATCTTTGGGGATTAAAGGACTGATAAGTACTTGCTGATTAGGTGCTTCAGCTGTTCTGCAATATATTTTGTACTAACTTGTTTCTCATAAAGGTCAAGTGTTTCCAAAAGTACTGCAAAACAATTCTCTTGGTATTCTGAACACACTTCTGGAAATGTTCAGCTATCGTTTGCATCACATTCAACCACAATACCGTATTCAGCTGCTCATCAATCTACATATGCTTGCCGCAGCACCGAATACCGATCATAACCAATTGCAAATATGGTAAGACAAAGATTCCAAAAATTCCTCGAGATATATTTGTAATGTTACTGCCATTGTTATTTTAGTGTTGAAAGTACTGCTCTAAGAATGATCACAGCTCTGTCAAATTCTGATGTGAAGCCCCAGCTTTCAAGGTTCACAAATGAACCAAAACAGGTTAATTCATTATTGATATGAAATCTTACGATATTTTGTTTTATATCTAAGTCCTGGGCAAATTTTCTTATTAAAAATTACTGCTATCTTTTATCAGATCATCTCTAAAGAATCAGAAGAATTGAACAGGGCCCTGGTTCTAACATTAGCAAGATCAATTCACATTACAGGTTAAAATTCATAACTTAAACTGTATAGATTGCATGTTTTTTCACTTATAAAACTTTATTCACAGTCATCCACTTTTCATCTATAAATCCATTATTTCACTGTAGATATTTTGTTATCTGAATTAATATTATATTCATAGGTGCTGAAACTATATCTGGTTCATGGTGCAATGACATACTTAAAGCAATAATGACTGAGACCCCACATAGATGGGCTTCTCACACCCTTAAATGCTTCCCAAGAAGCTTGCAATTATTCTATCAGAAAAATCAAGGTATAGCAAAAACTGTCAACAAATTATGTTGAATGTCTATTCCATGTTTACCATTGAAGTTGGATTATTAAAACAAACGTTCCTCTTTAGTTCAGTGCCCCAACAAGGAAACGCTGCAAACCAATGTTGAAGAAGAATATCAAAAGTGGGGTAAAATTATAGGAAGAGCAGAAACAAATGACAACTCAAATTGCAATTCGTCTGAAAGCGAAACCGAAGCTATTAACTATTTCACCGCTAAAGGATCTCCTTCAATATTTTTAAGTCTGCTTTGGAAAGTTCTAACCTCTGGCAATAGTCTTTCTCCCGTATGCCACAAGTAAGAGATTGTAATTTAACGTATCTTTATTTCCACTAGATTTACACTTTTTACATTTCAGCAAATAATTTAATCCTATTTTTGATTCTAAGAATTCTAAGCTTAATCGGAAGAAGGCGATTGTCTTCTCATGTGAGGACATTTGCAGATTTTCTGGTACATGAATTTTCTCTTGATGGTGGCAGCCATGTTATAAGGTATGAAGGGTGATTCGAAATATTCAATAAGTAAATAACTTACGTGTCAAAGAACTAAATCAACTAAAACTTGATTTCTTCAGATATATTCCAATTCTTCGTGATTTTATTTGGACATACAATCTTGTGTTTTTGGATCAGCTAATATTGTGCTTGACTCTTCGTTGTAATGAAGATGATGAGGCGCAAGTAACTAACCTTAAAAATAATGAATAATCCTATATCATTGTAATGTTTCAATTTCCTATGTATTTATTGGTATTAGGTAGCGTTCTTCATCATTCAGTATCTATTGATCAAGCCAAACGACTTTTTATCCAGAGTACACTCATTTGTTCAAGATATAAATTCTGCAGAACATTGGCTGTTGAGTGATTGGCATTCGAAACACATGAATTTTCATAGGGCAAGTTCATAGTCAAAAATCTATTTGTATTAAACTTAACATACATAACAAGCCCTTCAGCTTTTGACCTGCCTGTATTACTACAGAAATATCCAGAGAAGTTTTATTTTGAGGGGTTGGAGGCTTCATCTGGAGGTACGAGCGAAATGGGGGAGCAGGAAAAGAGCCACAAATACCTGCCTGTTTATTTTGGAAACATCACATTAAGATTCTTGCCGGTTTTTGACCTTGTGGTACACAGATTCCTTGAACTGATGCCGGTGACTAACTCACTCGAGACATTGCTTGTGCATTTTGGACCATTGTATAAATTTCATGGTATGTAATAAACATTTTCAGAACAATATTGTAATTATGCTAATCGAAAACGAACTGGACTTACAGAACAACCAATCACTTATTTGTTCAACACTCTTCATTATTACGAAGCTCAACTAAGAGATCACCTCAACTTGAAAAAGAAGTTAGTTACAACAATCATTGGATCTATGAAGGTAAATCCTTATCTGAATATGTTATGAAGGTAGCAGATATATTTATGAATCAGTAAATTCATAGTATCACAACATTAATTTATGAGTTTGCGACTAGATTTAATACTATTTAATTATTTAGGATACAAAACCAGCACACTGGGCTCTTTCAGCAGAGTATCTCAAGTGTGCTGATCAACCAAATGATGTTTCTTGGGTACCTAGCAACAACTACTTCTGTGCACTTGTGCAAAGACTAGTGGACAATATCCTCTTTCTTGCACTATTTTTAGTAGTTACATCTATATTGATATAACAGTATGTTATTTTTCCTTGATACCAACGTTTCCCTTCTACCTATCGGAGGAAAGCAGCCTTCGCCTTTTCCTTCCAGAGACTGGAGGTTCAATGAGTTTCCTAATGCAGCTGCACATGCATTACATGTGACTTGTGTCGAACTGTTAGCATTGCCTATGCAGCCAGATGATGTTGGCCTCGCCCTTATGAACGTTGTTCTCAAAATGTGAGAAATATAAATAGATAGTATAATACATTATTTAAACATGTATTTTATTGCTCGTATTTCAACAGGCAAGCAGTGGTTAAACGCGAAGATCTGATCATGTGCATAAATTCAGTCTCCCTTGTACTGACAACGTTGCCGGAGGTCTACTGGAAGCCTTTGCATCACGAGATAATTAAAATCATAAAAAGTCCTGAATTTACAGATTCCGATAACAGTGAGTTTCCACACAATTCTGTTTCCTGAATTTTCTGAATTATTGTTCAATTGAATTTCCATATCACGTTTTTAGATTTGACAGAATACCCTTACCATATGCTAAAGTTCTCTGACCAACACTTGGCTTACAACGACTTGCCTTGTGCGAGGTTGCTTGCACTCACTCATGTTGTTTGGCATCATATGGGAATAGGACAACTGTCTCTTGTTCCGCAGTAAGATTTGAATATTCAGCTTTTCTTATATCTGGGGATTTCATATTATAAAGGCACTATAATTTTTTAAGGTTCTTAAAGGAAGAAGTAAAACCACATGTTAGCACTGAAATACAGCTGCTCTATGTGTTTCATCTGATTGGGCCCTTCCTGCCAAGATTTCAACATGAGCGAACAAGATGTATGATTGATGTAAGCTATGAATTCAGTTGCATTTATATGTGATCACTTTTGCTGTCTTCTAATACTAATCTATATATTTTTTTAGGTGGCTATGGTTCTCTATGATATGTTGCTTCAAGTGAGCAACAGCTCCAGCAAAATTCAGTTCATGGATCAAATAGCTGACTTTTTGTACCATATCAAGTACATGCACATAGGTGTAGCAATCAACGAACGAGTTGAAAACGTCATAGAGAAATTGCAACCGCGTATGAGGGAACGTCTTCGATTCATTACTCAGAGTACTGTTACTAAGCAACAGGTTTAAAAAACAAATATAGTTGCATGCTAGCTTAGCTCAAGGTTGCTGTATTTTCCTAATAAATAAGATGACAGCTTTTCCAGAGTTAGAACTCTGAAAAGTATCCGAGTGTCTGGTATGCAAACCAAATTATAAGTGGATAGCCAGATCAGATCGTTATTTAGAAAATTATGGAATGTAAATACTGCTCCTCGAGCTTATATCGTGTGAAGTGCACCTCCTGGATGAAGATTCCTAATCCAAAAAAAAAAACATGTCCAGGAATGCTGGACTACCAATTATGTAAATACTTAGCTGTTTTCCACCGACTACATAACCTGTTCTTAGACATTTTCAGAAAAAGTAGCTCCTCAATACTGACTGCTTAAAGAGGTCTCTCGAAACAAATTAAATAACAGTGCTGATCGAAATAAATTCTAGGTTTGCGCAGTATGCTGAACTTTGTACATCTATAATAAACAACAATAATATTTCGTTTATTTATTTTATTTCGGCCTTGTTTGTCCGTTTCATACAACATAGGCAACATGCCACAATAGCACTAGACAGGCTACACCGCATTGATAGTCGAAACTAATTTAATCCTCATCCTCTTCATCAGCCTCTCCAGTTCCCTTCTTCATATTTTTCCTCTTGACGCGCCCAGGTCTCCCGCCTCCATATGGAGATCTCAATGAGAAATCAATGTGTTTTTGTGAATCAAGTCGCACAAGAAATGAAGGGATGTTAACAACTTGCTTTCTGACTCGGATATGCCGCTGGAGAATCAAAACACGAGCGTGGTGAATCGACTTCGCCAATCCCAGTTTGAAAACTTGGGTTTGTAGTCGTCTTTCCAAGAAATCTTCGATCTTAAGACCCAGGACATAATCGAGTTTCATTTTCGTCTCGTCCAAGACTCCGATACGTACCAGTCTTCTCAGCAAGGCGTTACCTTCGAACAATCGTTTTGGATTTTTTTCGTCGAGGGTCAACAGCTCACGAGCTGCCTTACGAATTTTGGCTAGCGTCAGCTTTACCCGCCATACTTCTCGCTTATTTTTAAGACCGTATTCACCTATGAGTTTCAATTCTTGATCGAGACGGGTTTTTTCGAACGGACGTCGAGGTGTCACGTAAGTTTTACTACGAACTAAACTCCTAGCATGCGGCATTTTAGCGAGCCGGGTTGAAAAGAACGAATCCGATCGTGGTCATGCTCGCATCCACTACGAAAGATGGATTAACCTGGGTCCCATATATTCTATTATCGTTAGGTCAGAGTTCAAGAAATGCGGCACATCCATTGTAAAAACTGTATATTTATACAGTAGTCAATTTACACCGAAGTCGCGTTAAATCCGGTTCCAAAAACATCCTTATGTTACCACTGCACAATAAGCAGTTTTGTTATCTTCAATTTTATGTTATGCAATAAATTTGTATTGCGTTAAAAATTTCTTGTAGTTTACAACGTTCTAATCTAAATGTTTAGTTCGGTGGGGTTCGAAGACCGATTATTGACAGTAGCCGAAAAAGAAACTAACAGGATTTCTTGCGTTTGACCACCAAAAAAAAGTCCAATTATCAATTGCGTTATATCCGAACTCGCGTTAAATCGGGCGCGTAATACCGAAATTACACTGTACTACACTAGTTTAACTGACACTTCAGGAGGAAATTCAAATGTAAAAGTTCACATGTATATGGTTGGCTCATTTGAATACATGTCTATACCAAAGGCCGTGATTGAACTACAATTGCGTTTGCGCTTCCTGCACAGTTTTTATCCGCCGTAAGTGTTTGTTCTATGCTAGAGAGAATATTTCGAAAGTAGGAAAAAGGAAAGAAAAGTAAATTTAGTACAAATGATAACATGTGAATAGAAGATAAGTCAAACATTAGGGGAAATAAATATAGTGTATTGGTGCCTGTAACTTTTATAATGGATGCAGCTGGGTTTTTGAAAAACCTGGGATCGTTATGAAGATACGATTATTTGGATATGACAGTTCCAGACTCTGATGGGAATGGAAGTGCAAGATTAAAAAAGTTACCCAGGAAACTTCCAGGTAGTTCATGAGTTAACTGACATATGATACCTGAATGAATTGACAGCTGAAATGTATACATTAGAACAGTGGTTCTTAACAGGGTTCGATCGAACCCCAGGGGTTTGTTGAGTCAGTGTCAGGGGTTTGGCAGAGGTCAAGAATTCTAAGGCTATATTCAGCGATACTATTCTTGGCGGAAAAGGTAAACATTCACCCACAAACATTTCAAAACATATTCTTTCTATAGTAACATTTATCACGGAGCGTCAGATTCCGTACTCTTTCGATAAAAGTGAATGCCTAAATGTAGTTGTTACAAAGACGAATATTCTTTTAATTTCCCGTCTATATCTTAACAAATTAAAGCTTATGTGTATGTGTCTTTTCCGTTCAACCCACTCGTATTATTCATGACGACACGCTCAGCTTGCCCAACATCGGCTGCAGTTGTGCCTATGTTTTAAAGAAATCATATTTCATTTTTCAAATTACGAAGGTTGAATGCACAGATGAGGCTTGCAGGGTTCAGTACTTCCAATACGGTTAAGAACCACTGCGTTGGAAGAATACAGCACGGAAGGAAAGTGTTTTTATAATTTATTTTGTACGCGTTCAGGAGAACTGTAATAAACATTTAAATACTTGTTCTAAACGGGTTACGAGGAGCTTTTAGAGCTAGACGAAGTCCGCTGAATGGTTTCATAGTGGTACAATAGTTGAGAGTTTCCATAATGAAATATTTTGTCTCGGAATAAACAACACTCTCTAACATGCGTCGAGTATTACTTACAGTCTGGGAATTTTAAACACTGTACCTATGAAATCCCCTGAAATTGGTAAAATAAGAACTTCATCAAAGTTGAAAACTTTGAGCCCGTATACATTATTCTGATGTTATAATTTGTAAAGACGACTTCCCAGTCGATTCAACGGTATAAAACGATGGATGACGAAGAATCGAAGAAACTGCTTGAAGGTAACTGAGATCTTGTGAATACATTAAAATACAGTAAAATCTCTTTACTATGTAATCGAATGAAAAGGTGGAGTGAATTTACAATGGCGACTAACTGTATACTAAGAAGTGAGCGGTAGCTTTTAGCTACTGTCAATTCATGTTGGACGTGTGTTTTTTTCAGCGTGACTGGATGGGTAAAAGTTTGCTCATAAGTATTTACAATATGAATCAGTGACCCTAAAGCGACCACTTCCATGGGCTATGTGGAATATTAGTTCTGCAGTTCGCATACGTAAATAGTATTTTGAAAGACTTTCAACTTTCATCTTTCAACCTTGGTATATAATGATAAATTTACCCGCGGGGAACTCATCACTCAATTTAGGGCAACTATGCACAATATTCTCGAACTCGTACCGGTTGCGTTCATTCAAAAGTGCAAGACTAAAAGAACAATGTTTAATTTATTTAATATTGAGAATATTCCTGCTGTCGGAATTTATACTTCAAAAAATAAATAAGTATAAATAAATATGCGCCGATTTTTACGCCAAATGTGGCCAATATATGACCTAGTCAATTTGAATCAAGACAAGATTATCGTGAACAATTTTTCAGTTCAAATTTCAAGGGTTAACGTTGTTAATTGCCCAAAAATGACCCAAAAAAAGTGAGTCATGAATTCCCCTAGGTTATTTCCAGTCCTATTTGAAATGTTTGTCTATGGACACTTATGGGGATTTTTCTTTTTATTCCGGGCTTAATTTCATTTTGGTGCTAATTTATTATTACGGTACCTTCGAAGAACCTAAGCTCACGTAACCGGACGGCACACTAGTACCTAATTTTTATTTATCGAGCTGTACCGTTGGACGTGGATACTTGAACAAAATATTTTATCATTTCTCATTCTTCAATCTATTTTGTAATCCGTTTGCAGTGTTGAAACGTGCAAGTGATAACGACGACAATCCTGTCTATAAAGAAATATTGGATGATCAAGATGATGCTTTCAAGCAGAGTACTTCAAAAGTGACTCTTGACAGTGAAGGTATGGATAGAAATATCTTCCAAATCTCTATATCACTTAATTAATACAAAAAAATTCATCATAAAAAACAGACAACCAAGGAATCAAGGAAAGTGTGAGGTTGTTTACTCTACAAAGCGGAATGTTCAGTGGAAACATAAATCATGGGTTTTCCTCCGGTGAATATTATATTTTTATATATATATATCCTACTTTATATTTAACTATTGGAATTTCTTCAAAAAACTTCGAGCCAATACCTGCTAAAATTGTAATTTTTTCTGTAGTTTTTCTTTGTGATAAGAATTTGTATTTGCTATTATAAAGTTCTTAACCTAGAATCAAGTGGAATCTCCTGTAAACCATGTCTATTTTTGATATGCATAAGATAAACTTCTAAATTCAATATCTTTCATTTTGTTAGCTAGGATAATTGTTTGATTTTGCATATTTGATATCTACCTTAAAGAACCATCCAATGGAAACGCAAGTAACAATAACATGCCCAGCAATCCAAAACTAGAAGATGATGATAGCGAAACCCACCCTCCTGTCAACATAAAATCATTGTCAGTCGACCCCCAAAGGAATGAAAGTGAAACGGCAATGTTGCGGAAATATGACAAGCCTGTTATAGGTTTCACGGCAACAAAATCTTTTAAAGAAGTACTTGAAAAGATTCAGCAACCGCAACCTGATTCCAGCATAATCCACATCTACGGATTTTCCGGAAATGGAAAGTCTCAAATTGTACGTGCTGTATGCCATGAGATGTTCAATGTGAATTGTGGGGTTATTTGGCATATTAAGTGCACACCAGGGAGTGATACAGTAAAAAATGAATGCATCAAGCTCTTAGACCTGCTCATGAAAGCTTGTTTGGTGGATAAGAAACTGGCTGCTCAAGTCAAGAAAGACATCAATGGTTATTCTCAACAATTCGTTCAAATGTTGCTAGAACTGAATGTTCTAGTTGTAATTGCTGTTGAGGATGTGACGCTGGAAGAGCAAGAATTCGTTGCCAAATTATTGCAGGATGTAAATGATGCTGAAAAGCATAAAACTTCAATTCCTAATACAGGAATGAAGGTTTTGATCGCTACTCGTAGAAAACATAATATTTATCCAGCGGATCAAATGAATGCAATGGACAGATACTGCTCAGTACAAATATTAGGGTTTGAAAAATCAGAAGCTGAAGAATTCCTTGCCTCGGGCCTCAATATTCGAGATCCAACAGAAAAAGATGCTCTGTCTAAACTAGCGTCAATTCTTGCATACTCACCACTGCGTCTCACGCTTTGCAAGATGTATTGCCGCAAGTTACAGGTATCCTATGAGAGATATTTGAATAATCTGGGAAATTTCAAAATAATTGAAAGAGAAAAAAAAATGCTAAAGAACTACCCTAGCTTGGCAGAACATCATGGATACGAGGTTATAATGATCTTACTCAAGTCTTACGACACTGATGAACCCGAAGCTCCGCTTTTTCCTGTAATGGAAATGCTGTCTTTCATGGCTAATGAATACATTCCCAAGCTATTGCTGCGCAAGTTATATCATCGGTGTTATAAAAATTTGTCATGGCAAACTGCTGAGGAAAAAATGGAAGATATGGTTATTGCCCTGAAAGAGGATGGTGTCTTATTTGAACATAATGGTTTGTTGTCCACCCATGTGGATATACTGCTTGCAGTTAATCTTGGAATACCAGAAGAAGAGAAGGGAAGGGAGCTGTATGAAATCTTATGGGCATTGATAGAAATCATTAATAAAGACAACCGTGATGCTACAGACAATGATCTGTTGTACAATTTGCACAAACACATCGAAATTGTCATAAAACATGCCTGCAATCACTTGGATGAAACATTTAATGTGGAAAGTCCTAGAAAAACAGATTTCAGGATACAGATGAATCTGAGTCGTCTTTATGACGTCCTTGGATTTGCCAGATCTCATAATCGAACAAAAGAAAGCGCTGATGAGTGCTTTGGGAAAGCTCTAGATATGATGAATGCTGTCATCTTATCGTATGATGGAAAGTCTTTGTGTTGCAAAAAAAATTCAGTGCAGTCTGAAATGCTGAAATACAGTCGAGGTAAAAGGCCTGAAGACGTGGTGAAGAATCTGTATAAACAAATACAAAAGGCATGCAAGAAGATTCCAGTGGAATTTGTTGCCGAATACTTTTCACCGCATTTGCCAAAGAAATACTTGAATGATATGCAAGAGTATCTCAAGGACAAAAATGTTGTAGAATGTGTAGCATGGAAGTTAATGGAAAAAGAACTGGATGCAAATGGTGAGTTATCATCAGAAAGTGTAAAGATCCTACAAGGCAAAAATGTGAGGATGTTGCTAACGCCTGAGCAGTTAAAGAAATGCTTTTTGTTGGAGACCATTGTATCAATATTACATTCGCGTGGACGTCAAATTTTGTACTTGCAAGGTAGTGTAGATCTTCTGGAACAGAATCGATATGAGTGGTACAGCAAAGTGGGATATCTGCTCGCAAAGAAATTCTCTGAGAAGAACGGAATAAAAATAATAAATGAGTACATCACAGTTGCAAACTGTATTCTACCACGCAAACTTCAAAACCGCAATGGGGAATTGGATGAAGTTTTCCGGGAACGTCTCATATCTGCTAGGAATAGCGCAGAGGAAGTTTTGCAACCTGAAGGTCTCTTCTATGAACGAGGTGTGTTCAGGTTGGTAGCCGGGACTCCGTACACAGAGATCAATGGCTTGAAATATATTGTGAAGGCCAACACAAAACTTAGGAAGAGACCGGGGGTATACATTCCTACTGAAGAATCAGAAAGACAGGAGGTTGAAGTCTGCGAGAGGCTTTATAGGCTCTCTAAAGAAAATGCAAACTTCGCCATGTCAGGTAATTGTCGTGTACAAGTTGGCAAATATTATGCAGCAACAAAGAAGTTTGGAAAGGCAATGGAAGCTTTTGAATCTGCGTTTTCTCATGAAGGGAAGGGTATCAACAACGACTTGGAAGCAAAGCCTAATACATATGCATGGGCTCTCTATAATTATGGAAGAGCAGTAAGTGAAGCTTCACCTGACATGGAAAATTTAGATGAATATTCAAAACGGTTCACATGGAGATACGATACACTGAATAACCAAGATATAAATGAAGTATGGAAAGGGATTCTGAAAGATATTAACAATAAACTACATCCAGCACAACGTTAAGTGCAGAAGTACAAAAATGTACATTTATTTGACCTTTACTGTGCCTTTCTAATTGTTTAAATATAGAATACAGGATTATGAAATCAGCTTTTTCTCATCTGCATTAGTTTCGTGCTTTGTATTAATCCTCGTTTCTAATAAATAATCACTGTAATAAAAGTTACTACCTGACAAAAAAGGCGAATTGCATTGAGTGAAACAATTACAAGAATGTGGTACCTGGGAGATCACTAGGAATTTATTATCCCGAGGTGAATATATGAAGGAAGTTTTTTGGGTACAATACTAAGGAAAAAAGGTTATAGATTAATGGAAAATCATAGTTCAATGAAATACGATTTCAAATCCATGAACCCATACTATACTCCACAGAGTATACTTTCGCTGTACGCTTTAGGAATCAAAAATTATCGAGCACCGTAAAGTGGTTACTTTTCTTATACATGATATGATTACAAAAGAATTAAAACATGAACTTGAAATTCAATTCATCAAAATCCTGTACACAGATAACAACGAATATATGTCCTGTTTAAATCCCTCCTTACACCATCCATCCATTGAGCAATAAGTACGGATTATCTTCGTAGCGGAAAAGGTTAAACTACAGTTGGGTTTCGGCTATAAATTTGTGACTTTCGTGGCCTGTACCCCGAAAAGTACAATAAGGCCACAGAAATTGCGTCAAACCAACTGTTTAGACATTCATGAATAACTCTAAAAATATCGTGATAGATTGTTCGGGGTGCTGGCCCTTAGAAAATTGAATGATAGGCAGATTTCGACCTGAAAATCCATTTTCAGTCCCCTGTACTTCCGAATAACATTTAAAAATATAGCATATCCCGAATCGCCTTTAAGAAGGCGCGTAATATTGGGGTTACATTGTACTACATTTGTCTATAAATACAGAAATGCTTGTGCCTGCAGACTAGGTATGTAGTGACTATCGTAATATTGACTTTTATCAATCACGATCGAATGATTTTAGATTTCAGAGATTGGTGATTAGGTTTGCTGAAACTAGTTCTGGAAACAATGGATTTATCTGGCAGCAATATTTCTTCGGTTTCTTGCACTGCCATTGGAGGCATTTTAATTTATTTTGGATATCACATCTTTAAAAGGTTGGTCACTAACTTCCTTTGGAGCTGTGGATTGGAGGCAATATTTGAATTGTACGTACGTAAAATAGGTGGGGTCAGATACACACCCAATATACAAGTTCGTTTGGGTCTGGGTTTAGGGGTTAGTAATAGTTTATACATTATTTAAATTGTTGTTGTTCAAAATGAAGGACGTGCTGAGTGCATGTGTGCAAGTCATTTCGGTAACATTTACACCACATCCTCAATTTACCGCGCTTTACTCACCAAGCGCAGTCTGCATTCACTTGATTCACGTGTTTATTTCGTAGCGGTAACGTCCCGAGCGTTTTGTGTTAGTGAATATTTCGTATTTCGTGCATATTTTGGATTGATTTTGTGTTAACCATGGGTCTAAAAAAAGTAAGTACTAAAGATAGTAGTGGTAAGAAAAAAAGCTTATCACAATAGAAGTGAAGAGTGCAATAACAGAAAAAACATAAGAAAGGAGTGCGTGTAGTGGACTTGGCACAGCAATACAACAGAACGACGTCGACGATCTGCACGATCATTTCTTGTATAATCTCTTATGTTTTTATTACATGTTCACATATGTATTGTTATTTTAATTTTAACTGTACGTTTCTGTTTAAAAATACTTTAACAAAGGCATTTTGCGTGGTTTTTGGAGCCTGGAACGCATTTATTAGTTTTTTATTAATTTCAATGAAAAAACGCGTTTTGTAATACGAGTCAATCGTTATACGAGCCCAGTCTTGGAACGAATTAAACTCGTA
>QRAM01000008.1:238297-382364 GCA_013436055.1 Halocynthia roretzi | reverse complement strand
AAAAAGCTTATCACAATAGAAGTGAAGAGTGCAATAACAGAAAAAACATAAGAAAGGAGTGCGTGTAGTGGACTTGGCACAGCAATACAACAGAACGACGTCGACGATCTGCACGATCATTTCTTTTATAATCTCTTATGTTTTTATTACATGTTCACATATGTATTGTTATTTTAATTTTAACTGTACGTTTCTGTTTAAAAATACTTTAACAAAGGCATTTTGCGTGGTTTTTGGAGCCTGGAACGCATTTATTAGTTTTTTATTAATTTCAATGAAAAAACGCGTTTTGTAATACGAGTCAATCGT
This sequence comes from Halocynthia roretzi, assembly GCA_013436055.1. Classification (NCBI taxonomy): domain Eukaryota; kingdom Metazoa; phylum Chordata; class Ascidiacea; order Stolidobranchia; family Pyuridae; genus Halocynthia; species Halocynthia roretzi. The sequence goes on along the minus strand of QRAM01000008.1, from coordinate 382,055 downwards.
TATACGAGCCCAGTCTTGGAACGAATTAAACTCGTACTATTAGGATCCACTTGTATAGGCAATAAAAGCGTAAGTGAAGCAGTTGTGCGAGTCGTAATATTGCGTAATTGACGTAAGGCATTGCGTTTACGGTTGAGTGTTTTAGAGACGACTCCGACTTGGTTGGTGGTTTTGCTGAAATTTGGTCCATCGAAGAGATGCATTTATCTGTCAGCGATATTTCTCCTGTTTCTTTGACCGCCATTGCAGGCATTTTGATTTATTTCGGGTATAACATCATTAGAAGGTTAGTCACCAATTAATTTTTTTGAATCTGTGTTTGGAATCCGTATTTGATGTTTGTTGTAAACTAGATTTCGGCCTTATTTTATAGCAACAATATACTATTTACTATACCCTAGTATACACTGATGATTGAGATTAACTTTATTAATCAGTTTGAAACTGCAGTATGATTTCCGAATGTCTCTAAATAAACATTGGGAGAAGCCTCCATGCCACTGGTTTTGGGGTCATGCTGGAATGGTAAGAATGCTTTTTTGCTTTCTAGTATTTTACGATTATCTAAGGTTTAATCATATTAGAACAACGCATATATATATATATGTATATATATCATTTTTTCAAATAATATTTATAAAATAGTACATATAAGTGCAAAAATAACAATATTCTCCAATTTGAAAACATAGACAACACACCTGTTATTACTGATAAATCGTATGGGGTAGTTAATGCAAGAAACCACTATCTGGATTATCTTTCGAGACAGCAACATCTATACTCCTTAAAACATTTAGGCCAGTGGTTTTCATTGTCCCAGGTCATATCCTGTCCGTTAAATATCCTGTTTGAATTAAGGTAACCCAAGGAAATAAGTATCCTGAAAAACTCATCGAATATTTCAAGTCTCAGAGCAAAAAGTATCCTTATGGGTCATTGGTTTACCTGGGGCCATTCTCAGTTATCCTGCGAGTATGTCATCCGGACTTGTTTCAAGCAATTTTAGGAGGATCCGGTAGGAAAGCTGATATTTTTGCTGTATTTTGTACTAAGAAATAAGACTTTTTTATTTACTACAGAAAAGAAGTGTCCTAAATCCAGACAAATTTATGACTCTTTGTTACCTTGGCTTGGTAAGTAGTTCATATCCTAAACCTCGAAGCAGCAATTTTCAGTGTTTTTATCTCACAGCAACATTGTATCCTTAGGAAAGGGATTACTCCTCCTGGAAGGCAAGGAATGGCATAGACATCGTCGATTGCTAACCAACTCCTTTCATTCGGAAATTCTTCGTCCATACTGCAAAAAAATGAATGATTGTTGTAATGTGTTCCTGGTAACCCTAATGCCATGCTTAGAAACGTTTCTTTTTTGATTCTAGGGTGAAATTGTAGTAGTATGAGGTCTAACCTTTTTTATTTGGGTCAGGGTTGAAATTAACTAACTCGAACCCCAAAAAATTAGGAGCGTCCAAATAATATAATAGCATAATTATTTGTTTTTAGAAAAATTGTAAGGAAAAATGCAAGGACGGTAAGCCATTGAGTATGGACGTTTTTGAAGGCTTCAGTTTATTAACCATTGATGTGCTCATGCAATCGCTCATGGGATTCCAAACTAACTGTCAAAACGATTCGAGGTAAGATGAAACTGCATCTGTTTTCTTTTTCACTTTAAATGTCCTGACAAAATGCGTTACCAGTTTCTATTTTTCCTAGTGTCCACAATTTGTATGTATCTAAAATATATGCCCTGTCACAAGGCATCACAAATCGCTACCGAGGAAAGAAATGGCTCCATCGATGGAACATATTCTATATGTGGAGGTCGGTAATAGTCAATATTCACCACTGCAAGATGATATCATTTTTTTATACCTTTAGGAATTGTTATTGATATGGTATTGCAGATCATATATTTGTAATTTATCTGAGAAATTCTTCTAAATTATGATCAATCAGTGCGGAAGCAAAGGCTTTCAAGCAGAATTGTAAAGATGTAAGAAAATATGCTGAGAAAGTGATAGAAAAAAGGCGGAAAGAGTATGCAGATGGTGTTACAGTCGGCGGAGATTTGGGATACAATAAGAAAAACCAGAGGCACTATGATTTCCTTGATATTCTTCTTCAGTCAAAAGTGAAGTAGTTCTATTTATATCTAGCTGTCTTACTTCATTCTTGCTGGATATTATAATCAATTGTAGTTTTATTGACAAGGACACTGATGGGAACCATTTATCCGACAAAGAAATCAGTGATGAAGTGAACACGTTCATGTTTGCAGGTCACGATACAACCACTAGTAGCATGTCATGGGTTTGCTATTGTTTGGCTATGAACCCAGAATACCAAGAAAAATGTTACAAGGAGATAGTGGATGTTATGAGAGATAAGCATTCTCTTGAAGTGTAATTTGAATTATAGTAGATTTTGGAGCAATGGTCTGACAACTTTCACATTGATGAATCATATGTATATTAATTGTTTCAGGGATGAATTTCCCAAGTTGGAATATCTAACACTATGTATAAAAGAATCTATGCGAATGCATCCTCCAGTTGCGTCTATCATGCGCAAACCAACTGTTGATATTGAGGTAGATGGTAGAGTTATAAAAGCAGGTAAAGCTTTGCAGGATATTGAGGCCATGTTGAATATACTTCTATCGCATAATATATTTTTCGTATTTCAGGTACAAATGTCAATGTATCAATTTTTGGATTGCATTACAATCCACTCGTTTGGGAAGATCCAGACACTTTCGATCCTTCTAGGTTCACCAAAGAAAATAGCAAAAATCGACATCCTTATGCTTATATTCCCTTCTCGGCAGGCATTAGGTAAAATAATAACACTAAAAAAGAAATTGAAAAAATATCTTTTTCGTCAAATTACAATTTTGTAATGAACTTTTCTTTAGAAACTGCATTGGTCAGAATTTTGCAATGAACGAATTGAAAGTGTGCCTGTCTCATGTGTTGCGTAATTTCAAATTATCAATTGATGAATCAAAGAAGATTGTGCCTTGCATAGAGCTTATCTATAGAGCGAGAGGTGGCATGCATATGCTACTTACACCAAGAGAAATGACATAAATTTACATATGTTGATATGCAATTGAAAGTTCGGATTAATTCTTTTTCCATAGTATTTCATTCCTATTTGTATTAAAAGATGTTTTTGAGTTTCTATTAGCATCAGTGTATATTCTGATCGTGTTGATTATCTTGCATGAATTCTGTGACTGATTGCATACATAGATGCCTAAAATTTTTACATATGTTTACTCTTTGTCTGTCTCATGAAATTACATGCATCATGATTCCATCCCATGCTTGTAATACAGTGAATACCACTTATTGTGATCACTTTGGGGCAATCTCTTTTTCTGATTACAATAACTGAATGATACGATGTATTGTTTGGTATCGATTGGAATAGATAAAATTATCCGGAATTATAATAAGCGTCATCCACTTTATCACGAAACTTTATTCACACTCAGATGTATTATTCATAGAGGAAGTGTTTGACTATTCTGTTTCACTTTTTTTTGGATGAAATCTTATTGACTCGTAAAGCAGATTACCCAGAGTTTAAAGTACATTGGTTATCTCCATAATTTATGTTGAAGTTTGTGGTACCCTCTACCATGAAGCAGTTGTAAATATTTGATTAAAATTAACCTTCTTTCATAACAAGTTTGCTAATACATTTTGAGTTAGCGTTTGCTGATTTTTCAATTTCATTGGTAAGTATAACAAACATCAGATCAAAACAGATTTATGGATCCCTGGAGGAATAGAAACCTCTTTAGTCATGCTAAAGTGGTAGGAATGTATCCTGAATAATATTTATTATATAGTTTTTACTCATTATGGGGACAGGTAACTGCATTGAATACCACCTTGTATCATTCTGTTATTACATGTTAACTGTGGTAAATATTTGAACGGTTATGGTTTTGCTGTTTAATCAGCTTACTGTGCCGTAGGTAATGAAACTGTTATCATAGTCTTTAAAGACTATGATGTTTATTTTGTTCTATTTTAATCATGTTCACGTATTTCAAATGAATAACTAACCGCCCAATCATTCATTTATTTCAAACGAATAGCTAACTAACAGCCTAACGGTTGCTATTATTGCGATATAGAAGGAAGACATGACTGATAAGTTGACAACTAACATTTGTTTCCAGATGTTATTCATATCACGTGATTGTTTCTATTTTTTCCCGGGAATTTCAACTCTTATTTATTTCGGAATGTTTCGGATAGTATCGGACGCCAAGTACAGATCAGATCAGACAGTTGTGTAGTCTTTTATTATTAATATTTTCTGCTGAATACCACTTGAATCGACAATCTTTTTTACTTATTATAGTGTAAATAATGCTTAAAATCCCTGCAATTAAGTGACTTGAAAAACTTACTATTCTCGTGAGATGTGTGAGATGAGATGTTCATGTCGCTACTGTCACAATATAACTAGCTAGAGCAGGAAATCTTAGATTCATTTTTGATCATCATGGAAGCGGCCACTGAGCATTCGGCAACCATAGATAATTTTTTCAAGCCAGTCAGTGATGACATAATCGTCAGCAAGGAATCCTCTTCCAAGAACAGTGGCAACCAAGATGGGGAGACGTCAAACATTCTCGAAACTCGGGACGATTCTCAAAAGGATACTCAAGCTACCTTAAAAAATAAATTAAAACCTGAGATCAAAAGCAAAAAGAAAAAAAACAAGAGAAAACGGCAAAGTGTTGATAACAGTGTCCCTAAAAAAACAAAATATACAAAAAGCTTAGAGGAATCAAATATCATAGATGATGATTGTGGTATCGTAGATGAACCTGAGGCAATGTCTTTCGATGAGTTTATGAACAAGAACAGTCACCAAACACAGCTTCAAGACAATCTCAAGATACGAAAGTGTGTAAATAGTAGAACTAAGAATAATCTGTTGTCTAAAAGGGAAAAACGGAAAACGTTACAACTTCGAAAAAAGCCCACTTCAGTAAGCTGTAGTGCGGTCAACTCAAAAAGAAAAAACTCATCAAATAATAAAAGTGAGGCACGTCAGCCGCGGTCAGATGTGAAATCGATTGAGAAGAAAAATGTGGAAAGCAGGAGGAAAAAGAAAATCCCAACGAAAAGCAAACATGCAATGTCGAAGAAAGGAGAATCAAAGGTAAATTAATTATCATTTTATAGTTAAATTATCTGTGGAAATTGTTTTGGACTCATTTTTTTGTAGACTAAACAGAAGGAACGTGAAAGCAGCAGCGATGGAGTAGTTTATGTTGCCGATGTCAAAAAAGCAACGCATCCTCACTTGATTCCTGCTGTTTGCCGGTCTCCAATGAAAGTTCAAAAGTCTCTCCCAGTTTTGCCTGCATTGAAAAATGGTAAAATTCTCAATTAGCCTATCGCTATCCCGGACTGTATATTATTGCAGTCGGTTGCTATTCAGCCATCTAACTTAGCTTCATTATAGTCATATCAGCATCTTTGTTATAACAGAGTGCATACTTTGGACTGAAAAATATGAACCCAAGTCTTCAGTCAATGTCATAGGTAATCTCTCTTCTCTTACAAAGCTACATGCTTGGTTAGAAGAGTGGAGAAAACGTGTGGAAAAAGAAAAAAGACAACTGTTGCTGGAGACAGCAAAAAGTAATAAATCCAAAGGTTTGCTGTTTACTGTTATATTCTACTGACATACATTTGATTTTGAAATTAAAAGGTTTTCTGATTTAGCTTTCAAGAGAGATGAAGATTCTAGTGGAAGTGATTTTGAAGATCATTTGAGTAATGATGGGAATTGGGAGGAAGACACCTTAGCGACCACTGCTGTCATTATTGGTCCAACGGGATGTGGAAAAACGGCTGCCGTGTATGCCTGTTCTGATGAACTCAATTTCAAAGTGAGCTATAGAATTAATCATCAAGCTATTTCTGCTCCAGGATTAGTATAGCAGTTCTGGTTATACTATGCTACAAGAATTGTAAAAGATGAATTTTGAATTGTGATACAAAAGGTGTTTGAGCTTAACGCATCATCGCAAAGAAACGGTAAGCAAGTTTTATCGAAGCTCCACGAAGCTACGCAGTCTCACCAGGTCTCTAAAAGTAAACTGATGTTTGGTTCAAGCAAATCATTTTTCAAACACTCCACAGAAGGGAAAGGTAAATTCACACTAAGAGATGAAATAGTCAACATTACATTTGTAACATAATTGCAATAAATTGATAATCTTCACTTGAATCACAGATGTGTCAGCGAAGAAGTCTCTTCCTAAAGCTTTTTCCAAATTTAGCCCAAAGTTCAATCGTGAAAAAAATGATGGTAAGATATCAACAACATAAATTTGTCCAATTCGGAATAGCTTATTCAGATAAACTCCATGGTTCCAGCTTGAACTCCAGAACTAATTGGAATGTTAGTTTATAGTTTTTCACTGTATTCTCTTACATTTAACTTTACTTTTCAATGGTATGATTACTCATTTTTCACTACGTCATTTTCTAAACACCTTATTACCAGATTCGACATCCAACAGTGGTTCTCAACTTCTTACAGACAAGCCTAATGAGTCAGCAGTAACATCTGGTCGAGCCTCGTTAATTCTTTTTGAAGAGGTACGAAGTTACAAGCGTTTCTTTGTTCTGCTTGTTCAATGTTTATGTAAACTTTCGATGCGAGTTTCATGCAGTGCTCAACAGTCGTTTCTTTATATTCAATAGGATGTAATTTCTTACTGAGTTTCAATTAAAACCGCCTTGCTACTGAATGGGTTTTAGGTGGTGATTTCTGTTGCTAATTAGACGTGTGTATTGAAATGCAATTGGGCCTTAATTGCTTCTTTATTTCGACTTTGTTTGTACTATGGAATTGTGCAAGTGACATGTTGCTTCCTTTCTCAGCCTTCGTAATTGCCCCTTTGCCTAATAATTGCGATCCTTGATCACAGGCTCTTTGCAAAACGTGATATTAAACGGGTGTCCCTGGCTGTTAGACTCGGGCAACAGAAACATAATCCAAAGGCTTTCGTTGTCGTAGTCTTGATTTAATCAAAAATCTATTTCTGATGATCGCACGCTAATTACCAAATTAATTTTCACCGTAGTCCATATGCGTGGATTCGGCATTTCTTAGAATAAAACTGCTGAATATATCAAGTGATGTACAATGTTTTACAAAGAAACAAAACTTACTTGAACTCTTCCAAGCTTATGGAAAAAGTATTTCCGGAATATTTTTATTATATAATGGCGCATTGTATTATCACAGGTCGAAGTTCTATTTGAAGAAGATAAGTATTTCTGGTCAGCCGTACAAACAATAATGAGTCAGACCAAGAGACCGGTCATACTTACAACCACCGATCCTAAAATTTTGAATAACTTGGAAGGAAAATATGAAAAATTTGTCTTCAAAAGACCATCTACAGTAAACTGAAACTATTTTTTTCAATTTTGCCATTATAATGATTATAATTTTATTTTGCAGGCTCATATTGAATCTTGTTTGAAACAAATAGGAGAGAAAGAACACATTGACTTGAGTGAAAAATTTCATATTGAGTCTCGTCTTTTCACAGAGGCTTTTGGCAGAGATATTCGCAAATGTGTGCATGCACTGCACTTCTGGTCAGAGACACACTCACAATCGAAGAATGGCAGTCATTGTTACGGAGACTTAAATATAGCAGATGATATTATATCTCTTGACGATAGCATAATAAGTTTATCCTCGCAAACTGACACAGACCTCAAACAAGAGGCTACTTTCTTACAGAAATCAAAGATAAGCAAGAAACGTATCAGGAGGAAATCAAAAGGAATTGATTTTAAGCCAAAAAGTAAAAGTGACAACACAGACCAGGAACTGGTCGAGAAGCATGATGCCAATAAACAGGAGAAGTGTTCGAAAGGTGGATTTTTTGAGAGAGCTTGCGGAATTACCTCAATTATCCAGCATCACTTGGAAGATCAGAGAGAGGCTTCCACAGAAACTAAATACCTCAATGAACGTTGTTACTTCCAGGACATACTTTGTTACCTATCCTTAATAAAAGGAAAATGTCGACTTGAATTACTTGAGGAAGTTTTGTCGCATTTATATATTTCTAGTTTTGTGCAGGTTATACTATTAAATTGGAAGAGCTTCCTTCCCGGGCTGTACAACGCTCAGGATTTTTCTCGTGTTGGAAGAATGAAACTTCCAATACATGTACCCCAGTCTTCAATTGTAACGTTTGATAGTGAGATAGAATTCCCGCTCAAAAATACATTCCAAGGTCTGGTTGAGGGAATTCCAGAATATAAACCTCAGGTATATAAAATCTTATATCATATATTTTATAACAATATATAGATATATATACAGCCTTCCGGGTTGCATACGGTATTTAATTAAGAGTATTAGTTGTCACTATAGAATTCTTCTAGTTAATCTCTTCAATGTTGTGTAACAGGTTCCTTTAGAATTTTTGATTGAGGAAGATTCAATGGATGTGTGCTACTCCGGCAGCAGTTCACCAGCACATAACGTTAATATATTCCCGAAATCCTGTAAAATCCAGTCCGAAGCAGATAAATTATGTCCATCTAAGCCCAGCAACTCCTCCAGCTCTTCTATACTAGAAGAATTAAGTCGGATGGCTGATGCTTGTACTTTATCGGATCGGATGCATTCAGTTTTTATGAAGAAATCAAACATGACTGATTCGACAGCACTAGATCCTTCTGTGTGCAGAATTCACGACGGTCTGCTAGATAAGAATGGTGATAGAATGTTTTCATATGAAAAATAGATATTTTTTATGTGTATCTGTGGATAATCGAAGAGTTGTTTGTAGGTAACGAAAGTCAACTCAGTTACAAGATGGCTGATATAACTGCACAACTGCAGGCTTCAATCCAAGTCAGGTCTATTTCTCATAGCCGTGATCAACTCAGTTCAATTTCAAGATGTTCTCCAGACATTCCCAATTTGGAAATTCATCTAAAGTTGCCCAATGAGGAAAAAGTCAAGTAAGATATTGTTTGAAGGCTTGTGTTAGAGTTTTGTACAAATAAGCAGTATGCTACAGTATTTTAGGATTTCTTCCCCATTTTATCCCTTTACCTAAAATTCTACCCAGGAAGATCTGGCAAATTTTTGTTTGGTTTTTATACTAACTAACTAATCCTTTTTAGGCGGTCAAATTTTTTCCTGTGCAATTCCGTCCAGTCACTATTATGTGGTGGTGTATTGACAAGCCGTGACTCATTCCGAATGGACTATTTACCTGCTTTGAGGTGTATATGCAGAACCGAAGAGAGAAGGAAAACATTGAAAGTCAAAAGAAGGTTTTTCTGGGAACTGATATGTTTTATAATAGATTGATGCTCAGGTTTCTTTTTTTGTTTATATTTCTTTTTCTTGACAGGTTCCTGCATTACCTAAACACCATTCAGGTTCACCCGAAATCTTCAGAGTTGATACGTCTTCAGAATGAGTTTGAAGTGAAACCAATATCAGATAAAATGATTTAATGAGAAGTATCGTTCGAATAGGATGTAGTATCTCCATTGCATAGATAGATGAAAAACTATATCAAGGTGAAAATATATTATTGGTAAGTATTCAAGATTTTATACTTTATAAAACACTTTTCCACCGGCATACTACTATAGAACGTTTTACAAATTGTAAATTATTTTATACTTCGTGTATGTATTTTTTTTTAATCCAGAAAAGTTTTGAATAAATCTTGTTAGGAAACGTTATTAGAAAACACTTGAAAGAATTTTGGGTTATAACTACCTGCGGGAGGGAGAGGAAATCGTAGAGAATATTGTAGACATAATTAAGATACCCAAGTACCGTTTTATTCTTTGATGGTCTTTACTAATCGTTGTTATAAACGTTGATTAACATGGCTTAGCACTATTAGACGTAAAGTACCCGTCTCTTCGAGGTCTGTTAACACCACACTAATGAGAAAGCCGAAAGGACGCGAGGTTGTCTTCATTTGACACCTGAATATTAGTTCAAATAGCTTGGAATCATTAAACAGTAACCGGTAATCTTCTCTCGGTAATGTCACACGATAGCGTTGCGCCTAACGCCTCGGTCGATATATTTAGATTATAGACGCACATGTCGTTGGCGGGTCCGACTAATTTCCGTGGTAGAAAACGTCGCTGGTCTAGCGTAATTAGATGCAAATAGCCGGCAATGACGTTTGGTCCGGAACTGGCCAAGTGCCAAACTCTTTATTACAAATTAACATGAGGAATTTAATTAGTTAACAGTACAGCTGATCGCTTGCAGGAAAATGAACCAAGTTTATTTTCATTATACTGCGAAGGTCAATATTCCGAAATTCATTAAAAATGTTCACTAATGTCGGACTAATGGGCCGACCTGGAAGGTGGAAGGCAGGGTTCGAGAGCCAGTCAGAACGTGTACTATTTTATTTAAATCACGTAAGGAACCGGTTTTCGTCGTTTTTTTGCTGTGTCTGGCTTATACGAAAAATGTTAATATAGCTCCACGATTATTCCCAAAGAGGATTAATATCTACTAAAGATTATTCGTGTTTACAATATATTTAATCTGCTAGCAAACACAAACGCTTGATTTGTTCGTAGCGAAACAAAATGGAGTTCGCAAAATCTCGTGTGAATAATGGCTGTAATGAGGTCATGTCTGCTTCTGAAGTGAGCCTATCTGTTGTGGTTTTACTGAGAAAAACTGCGATCTGCCGCGTAGGTGTGGAGGATTTTTTTTACGTTCGTTAGTTCATGACATTTCCTGCGCGATACTGTTGATTTTGTGTTCTTTGACCCAATAACTTAATTATACAGTCGAATAATTTTGCACCCTTCCAGAAAATTCCCTGAGAACACTGGTATTAGGGAATTACGCCATTTAAAAATCGTCGAAGTGTCAATCGTAGGCATATGATTGGTTGATCACAGAAAATTTTATTTTTATGTAATTGCTTCAGCTGACTACATTGAACGCGCGTATGGTCTATATTTTTATGTTTGAAATTTTCGTTTTCTCTTTCGTAAAGTAGCGATGTACTTTTTAGAATCTTCGGTTATGAAATAAGTCATCTAGACCCTAGTGAGACCATACTAGACCGCTCTTTTGCCACATACGTAACTGTAACTGACGCCGATGAAAGTTTTCCCCCCCTCCGAGTTACATATCTTTAAGTGCTATGTCGCGATCGCAGACAGTAAATCAAAGACTGGGTGACTGCTGAATCACGAATTGTTTACAGTAGCTGCTAGATTTCATGAATATTAAAAATACCATGTAATTTTTTTCTGCTCCCTCTTTGTATCGGTTTTAATTAGAACTCTGGATAGATGGGATACTGCTTTCTTAATTCCAGCTCAGTGTAAGAATCAAGACATCATGTGATTACCATTGATCATTGTGCTTTACGGCTGGTTAGATAATAACAGCTTGGTATAAATTTAGTGTCACGATTTTAACAAGAGTTACATGAATGCATTCGCTAATCACTACTTACTCTCGATATCGAGGTATCTGTAATATCGCCTGTGCGGCAAAAAAATTCATTAAAAAACCTTCACTGAGTTTCTCTTATCGAGAATGCAGTATTTTATGAGTCTTGGGACTGCAAAAACAAAGCTCTTTTATGGACGAAAAATCGGCTGTAATGAGGCTTTTATTACGAGTAACAAGATTATGGAAAAACCGCCAATTATATCAATTAGATCTTCATGGTCGTGCTTTAGCTCGCAAATTAGGAAGTTTTCTTATTAGGGGTTTGTGTCGTGCTTTAATCTAGGAAAGTGGCCTTTAAAATAATTGTGTAAAATGAAGTGATTAGCCAGTAATAACTAAAGTACTCAAATATTTTAATTTATTGTTTAATCGAGACAAAATATACGAATAATTCATATTTCCAGATGTACTAAATGTACAGCTATTGATTCCAATTGATTTTCTGTCTAGCTTTGTCTTTAATTTTCATCTGTAGTTAATTTATATATAAATCATTTCATTATTAGAAATCCCGCTGCAGCGGGAGTTCTATTGTAATATTAATAATTAAATCCGTTATTCACTCCCTAGTTAAACTTCACCTTCCAACTCTCTTCTAATTTCCCTTTTTGTTAACAAAAAATCAGTTATGAATAGTTGATAAAGCCTAATCCTATTTTTGAATAGCGTGGCTGTATTTTTTATCAGTTATCCGATCTTGCTGCCGATGCCAAGTTTACAAAATTACCTCCACTCCTCAAATATGACCGGGTTACCGGAATAAATTACAAATTTATGCTGAGTAACAATGACTTTTTGTTTAAACACGATTACAAATTTAATGACCATGCATATTCGTAATAATTAAGGTCAGTATGTCTTGTTGACTAATCAATATTCAATAATTAAGGCGTAGTTAGATTGAGTGACGCTTCGAGAAAATATTGCGTAAAAATCGTTAAAACTATTAATATATCCGGAAAGCAGAAATATGTGTCCAGTTTCGTTACAAGGCTTGCTAAAGGTCAAAAAGTTATATTCCTTCTTTTACCTATTCAGCGCTTTTCTAAACATTTGAACCTTAAACTAATTTGGCACGCTATCACGTAACTTGTTAGCAATATATCAGGTGTTTTATAGCTTCTATCGACAAGTAGGGACTACCGAATGACCTTCTCAACTTGCGAAATGCTAACAAAGAAACTTCTATGATCGGTGAATTTTCAGATTACTAAATATATATCTAAAAGCTTAATAAAACTTACGTTATTAATACGTAATCCGAGTGATGTTTGTGTGGGATGTACATTAAGCAACAAACAGGCTTAACTACTAAGCTTCGAAAATTGCGCGACGAACCTGTGACGCGGGTAAAGGTCACTAGAATAATTGCGTCATTACGTACTTGGTTTCGGCTAAAGTAAAATAAATAAATTGGAATATTGCAGTCCTAGTTTTCATAAATGCATTGAATTGCTAACCAGTTGAATTGACAGTGTTTCTTTTATATTTTTTGATTTTCGTACATCTTATTTGTCCGTTATTAAATTATATTCTGGTAGATTTCGCGTGACTATTTTTTGCGTCTAATTCCATAAAAGTCCATCATATACTAAAAATTTGTGAAGAAACCGAGAATATATATAAATTATGAATTAAATCGTAAAATAATATGTACATTGAAAATAACTTAGTATATAAAATGTATATATATATATAGGAATTAACTTTAACTGTTAACCCATTCACTATATACAAATCACTGACTGTTACTGAGAGGCTAATGCAGCAATTCTCATGATTATGAAGTTTCAACAAAATATAAGTTTAGGAATCGTCGATTTGTGAACTCGCTTCTTGATTTTAGCTTTCTGGTTGTTCAAGGTTTTTTTTTGAGTGGCATAAACAAAACTATTTATCAATCTACCTTTTTTTAAATTTCCGTATTCGCTAGAAAACATGATAAAACAAGACCACAATACAAAATGTAAGTCACTTGCTTATTAGAAGAATTTGGAATCGAATTAACTGTAAATAACATGAGATTCCGCACGCAAGATTTGTCACGAAAGAGTAATCAAAATACGGTAATTGTGGCCGGAACAGACAGAAAAATATTCTCTGAATGTCGTTACATTTTTCAATAACATTCTTGTCACGCGAGGATGATGATGGTGATATGAACTTACATTTAAACTTGAATGACATAAGAAAAATATCAAAAATAAACAAACTACGCGACCTGTTTATATTTTACCAAATCATATCGCCTAGACTACGTAGTTGTATATGTTACATACAGTATATGTATTCATTTTGCAAAGCTAAAATATAAAAGAGCTTCTTTGTCGATCGGTTTGCGATGTATGTGTTTGTGTACTCTGGTTTTTAATGATTCAACTTTCAATATTATTTTGAAACAGAAATTCGGAGAAAATCCGTTCCAGATTCCGTTTGAAATGAAGATTAGTCATTAGCATTTTTTTCATTGATTTTAATCTAGATAGGGTCCCAGCAAATGAGTTTTATTTGGCCCCGCCATTCATATGTACGCTGCAAGTTTATTGACAATCCAAGCCAAGCCTGTGCATGGCCATAATCTCTTTTATAAACGAATTCTTAATATTTCACATTAAGGCGTTGTATTAACCTCATCTGATAGGTCCAACAATTTAGCATAATATCCATGCATGCCAAGAGATCACTATCTTCTTCTCACATTGACCTTAGTGAAGGTAAGGCAACTCAATTAAGTAAACTGTTTGTTGATGCTGAGAGGTAATTTCAAATGGGATAAACAAACGTCGGACGCCATGGTCACAGCATCAAGCCTTTATCTGACTATGATCTGATATGGCCTTAATTAAAATGTGTTATCAAGTTTGGTACTGTTTCTTCCGGAATAGAGATAGCATCCGTTTAATGTGACGTAGGTCGTAAACAGATGAAATTCCTAACGTATATGTTTGTATCTATAATAAAATAATTTTTCTCAACAACAATGTACAGTATTGAGAATAGGGGGCACACAAGACCGTTAAACTGTTAAATATGGAAAAGTGGTTTGTGTTGATTCAAAATAATATCTTCTGTAATATTCCACGCTGAATTCATCTCTCGTTGTCCCAGACAGTTGCTGTGAAGTTATTCCCGAGACTTCAGTTCAGTATTGGAATTCGATAAACTCCACAGACTCAAACATGTAAACCACAACATGTTCATTTACCACATGATTCTAGCTTTCTATGTTAAACAAAATGCATGAATGAAATGCACAATCACAATTAGTGGTGGTGAGCACATAATATCAACAACTTTAATTCACGGTAAAGTATTTTTTAATGAAATATCTGGAATGCAAGCTAGGCTGAATACGAACGTTTACTAATAAAACTCAATTATTTCTAGCAAACGATTAATCGCACATTTCCGAATGTAATATTTCATAACGTTTCCACACAACGCATGATTTCTTAATTGTTGATGATGATGATGATGATTATGCGGTTAACGAATTATCTTGAAATTAATCAACTTGAGTAAAAAAAAATTATGCAACACGCCATTGAATATTACTTAAATGATCGGATTCGCACGACAAATTCCATCTGTTTATAAAGTAATAATTTAAATTTTTGATTTCTCTTAGTTTAGGCAGTCTTTCTTGATGGTAAGGCGTTCATAATACTTTGCTTAATGAAAATTCTGTTGTTCCATGATATTTTTAACAAGTTTTGTGATAGGTAATTAAAATAGATTAAAAATGTACCGATATCATAAGTTTGCTGACATTATCTCAGCAATAACAATTAGCACCTCGAAATTAACGAAAGACGTGTACATGACTGAAGCACGCTTTTATTTCTATATATACTTCGTTTGGTGTCAAAGGTCACGAGCTATGACCTTCTGCCATTATTTCAGAATTCGAACGGATGACACTTATCGACTTTCTTTCTTTGTCAGCAACTTTCAATTTCACAGTTAATAATTAAAACCGATGATCAAAAATTGTAATCTTATTATTCAATACCATAAAGTCAGAATTGCGTGCGAATATGTGCTACGTTTTCCTGTTACAGATTTATAAATTGACTTAAATTTACTACTTTCGTTGGAGATAATTAGTGATAACTGCCTAATAGGAACAGCATTTTTGGTTGTATTTCTATTCCACTATTACATCTATATTTATTATTTTACAATGGGGTTTGTTTTGGTGACTATCGTGCAAACATCACGTGCGCATCCGTATCTTTCCCAATCACTGCAATCACTTCTCTGTATGCAAATGAGAGAGCTACTGTTAGATTATTGTTTGAAGGTTAATAATTAAATTTTAGTTTCCCGGAAAAAGATAGTTTACGATATTTTAACACATGTTGTTGTTTCATGGAGAGGTAGAGTTTATGTCTGTTTCAGCACGCGAATTCTACGAAGCGTGCGTACATTACTGTGGAAAACAGGAAATACTGTATTTCCTACTGAATTCGATGTAGTATAAATCCAAATATGCAACAACTGCATGGACTGGTCGTATAGATCGAACATAACCTAAAAAGTTTTCGATGTTTCATTTCACATGTTTTTATCTAGAACAAATTTTAGCTCGGACCATGTCCTGTTGAAAACTAAAAGGTCGGCATGTTGAATGTGAAACTACCAGCTTATGGCATATGATGTTAAGTATAGTGTGAACTTGATGTTGTAATATCCAATTCTTTACCTATAAATAAAAGCACACATTGTGCTAGTGACGATCATCCCAAGTTTTCTGTAGTATAAGCTGGCACGGATTCTTTTTTGTAATGGATATAGGTTGATATATATTTATCTGTGTTAACGTAGGGTCGTGTGTCACGATCAAGAATTTAAGACGCTCAGGTTCACTCCTAATACAATGAAACTCCTATGTAAGCGTAAACGCGTTGTGTAATACGTTACCGTAAATCTAAGCATGTGTATAGCATAAACAAGACCATAACGTGATCCTGTCAGTGAGACGTGCGATAAAACTGTATATGGGTGATAAAATTCCTCTATTTGAGAATATCGAGTCGAGTTTTTCATTAGATTCAAAGCTTCAGATTGTGGAACGATTGAATAATGTACCCGTTGCTACATCTGATTTAAATATTCCTAATAAAAGATCTTAGCTTTTTGCTTAAAGCCTTGTGCCTGCTTGCATAATTGCAATATTCACAGCTGCAGAACTAAATTGCTGATAAACTACCACTCACGAGACTTGATATATCGCCATTCAATCGGCCTGTTTATTTTCGTTAGCCAGGGTTCTTCGTAAAGCATGTGAGGCGAATTATCAGTCTGTGCATTCTAGATTTCGTACGATAACGTCAGAAAGCGTTATCTGTAGCGGAATACCAGACAGGCTATTTTCCCGCAAAGATTAGATTCTTATCGCTGTCATCATAGACGAGGCAATTTATCAAGGTTGTAAGCTATTTTATTAACGATGTCATAAGATGATCGGGGCTTATATAATTTGGTAAACCTGCGTGCAGATGAGGCGTTGCGCTGTTGTCATGGAAATGCTGTGTAATAGAGCCTTCTTGGAAGTAGTGTAGTGACGTCACTGTCGTCGGGAATGAGTTAATGAAGTGTGTCTTCGAAGACCACGGGTTCGATACATATGTACTCGTATGTTACTGTTACATATACTGTATAAAGTAAGTTATATTCCACACATCCTGCGTTGTTCGATTGATTTGAAATAAATCACGTGGCTGCATGCTCAATTTTCGGAAAATTACTTATATAACTCTATCGATACCGACACTGAGTAGTTCTGAGAGTAAATGTAATGTCGATATACGAGTATATAATCGGAAAAATACTCAGGACGATGTGTGTAATTAAAAAATCCATAATCTTTTACCAAAATAACTCAGCACTCTTGTCGTCCAAGATTGTAATATCGAATTACGGTGGTCGCCTAAGCAGGAAAACCACGAGGGCGTAGCCATTTAGATTTTGAGATTAGGCGCAAACGTGCATAGATCGGTAATTGTCTGGTTAATGTAATACCTACCTAAGAAAAACCACCGTCCTTTTAAAGTTTATGGAAAGGGGAATACTGTAGTGTACTCTTCTGATATTCGCGCGAGCCGATCTGAGGATGCCGCCCGGCGCGTGTAATACTGCTCGGTCACCGCTAATTACTTCGTACGTTTTACCGCAGTACTAATTAGCAATTATCGTTAGCGATTTGAGATTAAGTTTTTTTCGTTCTAGACCTCCGGTTCGAGGTTCCACTCCATTATTTGTCAGGTTACATACGCTGTGGAATTTGTACAATGATTTAATCATAACAGCAATAATTAGCTATTAAAATAAAACAGAATGAAATTTGAACCGCAATATAAATAGCGCGGGAAAATCTAATTTTCGTAATCATCTTACGCCTTTGTTACACCGTTGCTCGTTATCAAAGGGTTAACTAAACACTTGGCTTTTCTTATACTTGTGGACTGAGGTCCCTTTTTTTCTCTACTTCATATAAGATTACTACTTTAATTTCGGTCTGGAGATGGAGCGGATAAAATTATCTTAGAAAGGTTTAGCTGTTTACAACTTTCTCGTCTCGAGAGATATATAAAGGACAGGATGACTCGGTCAATCCTCATTCTGTACAGAATGCTAAGTGTATATAAATATAGATGCGTGCGTGAGAATATCCTCTCGACAGGCCTGTGCTTAGACTTGGGCTCTCAAGAACTAAATCAGACAGTATAGCATATATGTCAGCAATAAACTTGGATTAGATTGAGCACATACAAAAACCCAGCTATCACAGCACTTTACATTGTACTGATAGGTAAGTAGTTGTAGTATATAATCTCACAAGTGAAAACGGTCACTTTATTGATACGTTTAACGACTGAATAAATATTAATTACATTTCAAGAGCTACGTAATTTGTCATGCTGTACAATGCAATATATCACTTAATCGTTTTACTTACACGACACTATTCAGTAGTAACTAAATTTATATGTTTCAATGAGTTATCAACAAGAGAGACCTGTGTGCGATCGTTTTGTGTCACTAGATATATTAAATGTTATTCCGTCGGTTTTTGCCTGTTCGCTTGCTCAAGTTCTACTAATTTATTGTCAAGTTATAAGTATTTAGTAAAGTATTGGTATTGATATATTTGCAGACTTTCGACCGAGTATTAATTCGACCGCTATAATTATATCGAAAATGACGACTTTTAATGTAATCATTCGAGTTATATTCGTCGTTGTTGCGAATTTGTCTCTTGCGAGTGCCCTCGTGTCCCTGAAGATCGGAGGTGGCAACAGCAATAACGATAGCCGATATAATGGTCAGGGGACGCCTCGTCCATCTCAAGGACTTGTTGGGAACGAGGAACTTGGTACAACAGTGAATAACGTTGGCTATGAGGGTCTGGGAAGATTATTTCAACAGCCTCATATTATCCAGCCCACTAATGCACACCCTGCTGAATCACAAAGCGAAGAAGGTTCCGGAATGGAAGGCGACTATTTAAATCAATATCAACTTCAACCTAAGACTAAATTAGAGGTTCAAATATGCCCCAGAATTAACATGAACACTCGTTTGGAAAACGGAGGTTCCTGTCCACGTGGGTGGGTAAAGGAACCATCCTGTGATAAACCAGATCATCGAAATTTAAAATGTGAATGGGATGACAAAGCCGAGTTTGAAATAAACGACAAGGTCCAAGAACTTCGAGGAGTTTTGTGCTACGGGCGCCGGATTTCTTGTTTAGGAGCCGCCGGCGTGATACCGGGAAATACCGAACTGATCTATGCTCCTAAACAATATCTCGCTGATGAATCTGAACTGGCTGAAACATTATCGCATCTTAATGATTTACAAGCTGCAGATTTATCTCGTAATGATTTCATGCGTCTGTCTGTCAAAACATTCATTAGTAATTTACAACTTCGATTGGTTTCCTTCGATCTGAACTTTCTCCTGGACATCCCTCAGATGATTTTCGCGAAGAACCCTTTGCTCTCATCAGTGTCATTTGTGGAAAACCACTTAGACTACCTTCCTCCAAGTATCTTTTTCTGCAATCTGTTGCTCAAAAGCGCTAACTTTGAGAGAAACAACATCTCCCTTCTCCCCCGTGAAATCTTTCGACGAAATCGGCGCTTGGAATCGGTTCGTTTCGCGGGAAACGCTATCAGAAACGTCCCTGCCAGTCTTTTCGCCACCAACACCATGCTACAGGAAGTTAGCTTGTCACGCAATCGCATATCGAGTGTCCCACGATATCTCTTTCACAATAGCTGGAATCTTCGTTCAGTTTATCTTGGAAGCAACAAAATAAGAAAACTGCCAGACAATCTTTTCAGCAATTGCAAAGAACTACGTACTCTGACCATCGATCGCAATTTGATCTCGTCGCTTCCAGCTAAACTATTCGAAAAGAATTTGAAGCTTGTCCATCTCGATATCAGTTACAACAGGCTTCATACGATCAGCGCCGACATCACGATGCAGAATCCGTCAATGATAGTCGTTAACATCACAGAGAAGGGAAAGAACAAATGGAAGAATCAACGCGGAAGATTGGAGGAACACAGAGAAGTTTCTATTTCCTTCCGAAAACCAAAGTTTCCGAACAAATTTCGAAAAGGCGGTTTTGGTGTAATGTTTCGTGGAAGGTGAATTTAAAATGGTAAGGGTGTGTTCTAAACATGAAGCTCAATGCTGCTTGACCGTATAAAGAAGGTTAACGCGCTGCAATTACAGTAAATGACCAGCAGGAAGTTCGCTACGCTTTTGATTCACCTTGTGATATGGTGTTTGCACACGTTGCTTATTTATTTCTATACTTTCTGTAATATTTTTATGGTTTGTCGAAATAGCAGAGTTGTTTTAAGTTTAAGGCAACGAGTCATTAAAGTCTATGCTAAGGGTTAATAGTTCTCAAAGAAACTGTTAAGATCTGCCTAACACAAATCCCAACCGCCAATCTCAATCGTGTTGTTACGGTATGGTTGAAAATTTTCAGTTACTTTTCGTGTTTGAATTAAATAGATTCGAAATTTGATTAGAGTTAAAAAAAAACTCGGAATAACGTACAAATATGTCTATTTTTACATCACTGCTGGATATTGTCGCCATTTAGTTATTTCATAATTAATATTTTTTATTGCTAAGCCTCTGTAATAATCTTGCATTGCAATCTTGCAATCGTTGATTTATTTTAAATCTACAACTCTGCTATGATATCCTTTCTTTTATTATACAAGACTATCAATCATTGAAATGCACTTTATTTTTATATTTATTCTTTGTTTTCTTGATATTGGTGTACTTGATGAATTTGAATAAAGAATAAATAATCAAACAAATAACTGACGTAATTTAAAAAAAAGTATCACCAGATATCTTGTGGATATCAGGATGTTCGTGATAGCTAAAAGCCAGTTATGAATACGATATCACTATTGCTGGTATCCTCAATTTAATCTCTTTATCGCATCAAAAATTAGTATTTTTGCATAGCTAGGCTCTTCGTACCATAACGCACTGTTGTTACAGTCATTCGACACCTTGAAAGTAAAGCATCCATAAGTGAAACTTAAGTAGCACTCTCATGGCAGTAGTAGGTTGGCAGTTTGTTTCACATAATGCCTCTGCTAACCATTTGTGGAATGTTTCTTGAACCCGATTTAGACTCTGTCACTTCACAGTAAATTCCGTCTACGAGTATTCCGCCAACCTCGGAAAACTAGTGGGACGACCAAACTTGGAATTTTTCTGATGAATGCACTTCTGATGAAGGTTAATTAGTCGCACATAATTACGGACGTTATTCATTCCCATTTCGAGCAGACCGGATGCAGGATTAGTGAAAACGACGATAGCCAAGCCAGCAGTTAGAAAACTCGACGTTTTATAGACGAATAGCCGACCGATTTACAACTCACGTTTATTAGTTTCGTGCATACCCCCTTATTAAATAAAAATAGTATCAGGTCGGACGTTTGATGGCACAGTTTGAAAGGTAATAATTGACTTGAATTTTTCTGAAATACTAATTCGTGAACTAATCCAAAAATTAGTGAAAGATACCTCAGCTAGAACGATATAAATGAAAAAAATGTTACATAAAATTTATACGGATATGCTTCTGATCTAAGTTTAGCTCTCCTCAAATTGCCTACACACCTGTTGTGGACTGAAAATAGGATGAGATAAATACAGTCTAAGTTGTTTACCATTCCGATAAATGAAATTTAAAACTGTCTTAAACTATTAAAAGTCATTCTACACCATTACGACTTGATAAGATTTCCCTTGATAATGGATAAATATAAAAGATGAATTGCTAAAAAAAACTCACTACTCAAAACTATCTTAAAACGTATATCAAATATATCTATACAACTGCGAATGCGTTTATTTATTCTGGTATGTGCATTGTCATTTACAGTGGTGCTCTGCTCATTTTCTTCCTTTTGTTGAAGTCCAATTTTTAAATATTTATGGCTCTGAATAAATCAAATAAAGTGAAATATTGTATCCTCCTATTATCATTGACAATGGTTTTTTTTGCTCATTGCTACGGGAAGAGGTAATTTTTTTAAACAACCTTTTCTGGGAATAAATCTTGAACAAACAACTGTTGTGTTCTCTTGTTTGTGTGTAGTTCCATCATCCGTCTGTGACCTACATGAAAATGGTTTTCGTGAAGTGTATTTACAAGATTTTATCTTCGGTGACATCCACAGAACAGCATCGGTGTCTCACACGATATTTTATTTCTGATTCTTTAATTCTGATAAACAAGGCATCAAAGGTCCATTCTCGCCTATTGATAAATATATTCAGGTGTTTGAAAAATATTGTGAGTGTGATACCAATTTGAAAAATAATTTCAAATCGTAGACTTCCACATACTTCCTCATCAGACTTTGTTGATTTATCCTGTCGAAATCAAAAACCATCGTGACGAATCATAACAGCTTAACTACATAATATCATGTCGAATTACATCCAGGCAAAAAGGTTGAATATTTTTTGTTGGTATTTGCGGATTGGGTTATAAAATTGGTATTATAAAACTTCACTGTTCACTTGGACATGTTTTTTTCTACAGCTTATCAAGTTACAATGCTTCTTATAATGGAAACCATTCGATATTCAACTATGTAAGGTTTAACGTGTATCTGTTATTAGTGGTTCGTAGCAAATGCAAACAATTATCCTGTCTGAGGTCACAAACTCATTGAAACAAATGTAATTCTTTATAATAGTACCGTACAGAATAAGAAACCAGTTGTTGTACTGGAAATTTCATTTCGCGTAGTTTTCACGTAGTACCTTTCAGTAGTCTGCAACGACTGTTTTTATTATAAAGCTTCAACGGTACAAAAACAGAAAATAATAGTTTGCAAATTTTCTAACACGACCGGTCAGCATTTTGTAATTTCTATTTGTTTTGCGTTTCTTGACTTCAAAAGAAAATGCTGATACTGCAATGGACATTTCTGACGATGGTACTACTCTCCGTCGTTAAAGGTCGGTAGGCCGTAAATAATAACATCGAAACCTGAAGTTGGAAGAATTTCCCACACTCTTTTCACTCGTTTTCTTTTCACTAGTTCCGTGACTTATTATTCATCACGAATCCTATATTTTTGACAGAATAATCCGCTTACAGCGTAATATAACTGATCAACAATGCATTTGATGAACTTTGGTAACAATTCGGGAGGAGGTAATTGTTCACCTGTAGATTTCATGTATGTGACATTGCCTAATACCGTTAATTCTATTTATGGAGTTGCTAAAAGCATAGTGGTAATTTGTGCGTCGCAGCAATAAATCGAAATGTCACTTTCAGTATCACTTGGGCTCACCTTTACCGTTACATGAAAATTTAGATACTTATTCGCAAAAGCCACTACTTTTTCTTTCGGTAGAATGGTAGCTAGAAAGTGTTTCATTTGTATCATCACGGCAAAGATAAATGGCACTATTGAAATAAGAATACAAACAGCAACACCTTGCTTAACGCTCATGATTTTTTCAGGTTACTTAGCGATTCGGCGCTAAAGGGTGTCTTTAACCAATTGCTGATGACGAATAACCGAACATATCAAATGAGTCGTTCGAACTCTGTGATTTTGTTCTTCTGTTTGATATTGACTCAGGACTGGTACTATTTCCAGCTTCCGGAAACTGTTCGCTGTATTGGTCTAATCAATACGTCCAAAATATAAATGATACATTTTTGACTTTTAGCGGACGTTGTTCAATTTCTTATATGTGCCTGAAAAAATCATCAAGTTAATTCTTCTTAGCGGTTGAGGCTCAAAGTTCATATTTTCACGAGTTGATCACGTATTTTATTCGTTGATATCTTGATTGAAGGCAATTAAAATGAATTCATAGTAAATTTCGACTAATCGAGTTTCATCAGGCGTTTTTTAGTTACATGTCAATAAACAATAAGGTTACTGCGCCAAGTAAAGTTATATTCTTGAACCCTGTTGAGTCCACATTCGAAACATCAGACTATCTTGAATCGGTTTGCTATCTGCTTTTAAGCATGCACAGATATTGCCGCGCCACAAATCTCAGAATTGAAATATTTAGAATAGTTATAAACGCTCCAAGCGTTAGGCCTCAGTAAGCACATAGTAGTTAATCCATATCGCAGAATTGTTGTTTGTATATTGTATGTCTTGGGTGCGGCCCCTCCCCTCCAGCTTCCATCACATTGCGTTGAATCGACCGGGATTCCTTTGGTTGCCTGTAGCTCAAAGTTGCATAAAGCAAAACATTGTGTATATTTTTCATGGAGGAAGAATATTGATTAAAAAATTCGGTTTGTTCTATTAATAGTCGAAAATAGTTGTCGTTCAATTTGCTGTGCTACGTGAATTCAATTTCACACTTCACTGCTTTGAAATGTTTATATATGTTTGAATAAAAGGCGAACATTTTCTTGGAGACTTCTTTGAAATACTTGTTTTCCTTACGATGCATCATAACACTTCGTAGTAATTACTAGCTTATTAGTGAAATTTTGATCACTAAATGCTTCTTGCATTATATTGCCCAAGAAACGTGAGCAACAAACTCGCGCAAAGGTGCACTCTCTTGACAACTACAGGTACAAATTAAAATTCCGTTGGAGTTAGCCTGCTATGATTGAGCTTGAAAATATCCAAGTGAGTTTAGGCTTGCGTGAAACTTATATGGTTTGTTACAGTTATATATGATCTGAATGTTTTATAATGTATGGGCTATACAGTAAATACTTACACTTATTAAGATCTTCGTTGCCTAACTACAGGACAACAGAAAAAAATACAGTACTTCGCTACAGCTAGTTCGGTTTAAATGTCGAATGTTAAAAAAACAGAAGACATTTTCGAAGTAGTTCTTCAAACGCGCGCCAAGCCTATGAAAGACGTTTGCTAATGAAATAAAATTTAAATATTCTACTTCACCCCACTCTTAACCCTGTTTTGAAGACACTTAAGAAAAGCCTTTGATTGTAATTATATCTTGTAAAATAGATTTAATTGCCGAATTAGGCAATGTGAACGATCAAATAATGACAGCATTCTGTTAGTAGTAACAGAGGGTAAGGTAATTAATCGCATTTATACGTGATATGTTTCTTCATCCTAACGACCTGTTGCGTAAGAAAAAAGAAAATAATTCTATTTTGGGCAAACTGAGCATGCCTTGTATTAGAAGGTGGCATTATATTGCAAACATGAATTAAAAGCAAGCAGCAATTATGTAAAGATTATTGCATATAATATTAAATTCCACAAAAAACTATACTTGAGAATATTTGGCCATTTCAAACTTCTAAACAATATAATAAATGGATATATGATAGTGTATATGTATGGTGTTACCAGCTCAAGGAATTATCACATTTAAACGGAAATGAGCAAAGCAATAATGAGTAAGCCTAAACTCGAACGATAAAGGATAGCGTACTGAAAATATACGTATTTAGTATTTACTCAGCATTGTGAGTATGCTTGGGCGTTTAAGCAAAATTTTGATCAAGATATGGTCTATCGTAACTTACAACCTAACGAACTCTAATTGTTTGGAATGAATTCATTCTCTACAGTTATATCGAAATAATTCATAAATATGAGTGAAATTGTACACTGGTTAAATTCTCTTAAAATTGCCACTACCGTTCTATTTTTTCCTTTTAGGATTAGCGATGATGTAAATTTTGAGAGTTCTCCCACCTATCACATCTATATATTTGCGTTAGTGCTTTATAAAGACAGTTTAAAGATGATTATGACAGCGTAGTTTTCTGTCGAAACACCACTTAATTACTTCCTGGTATTTTCCTCTTCCGACTCTGTCTCCTCCTCGGTATATTCTCCTTCTGTCTCACTTTCTTCCACCACCTCATTTTTATTGACATGGCCTTGCTTGGTTTTCTTTCCCTGGTTTTCCGAAGCTAGGGAATTGACATAATTGTTTCCAGAGGCGATAGTTGAAGCCGGTTTGTTCCTAGTCTTTGGTTGAACGATTTTTCCATTTGTATTCACTTCTGCAGTGGTACTGTTGCCAGAATTAATCATTCTGCTCAGCCTTGGGTAGATCTTGCGGTCTCTCTCAGCCTGTTTCTGATACTGCTGTTGCGCTGTCATAGGTACGACACCGCCTTCTAGCGGAATTTTGTTAGCTTGTCCGTGCCTAACCATTTGTACACTGTGGTAGAAGTCGTTCTTAGAATTCGACATTCGGACCGGAACAGCCTGGACAGTGTGTCCAGGACTAGAGTAACGCATTGGTGCACGGACAGGCATCTCCATGTCATCATCAGATTCCGTCATGCTGTCTTCGATAAGCAAAGACTTGTGATTGACATTTGACTGTGCAGCTTTCTTTTTCTCGGTCTTAGAGCATATGCAGAAAGTAAAGAAAATTAAAATAAACAGTGCAGCCAGCGGTACTAAAATGTAAATGTAGCCGTAGTCGTTCAGATCTGGCCAGCCTTCGTTCGGCGCTATCGGTGTACATCCTTCTCGGAATTCTCCGTTAGGCATCCAGTACTTCCAGCAATAAAAAACTGCTGGATCTTCATGCTGAATATCCATGTCAGGTGGGATTTTATCTTCAGTCATAATCTGAGATTTGAACTAAATTTCTAAATGAAACCCTTAAAAAATCAATACAAAGTGGAAAAAAAATGTAGTTTTCAAATAAATGACGCGAATACTGTTTACCGTACGTCTGCCAGAAATATATCTCTGATATAAATTATAAGCACACCCACTCTGTGACTGATACAATATTTGTCTTCGATACTGATAAGTCATTGCTCTATACAGAGGCTTTCTTTGCGTGACAACGCGACTTCGAGTTACTAGCCTGAGATAAAATGTAGGCTAAAACTTATTTTACTGTACTGTAAGTTGCCTCCAACTGTTATTGGCTTACCACATATCGACTTTCTCAGGTTTAGCGATGAAACAACATAAATTCGAGCAAATAACTGTGAATTCAATTAAGGCTAAAACCTGCTAAACTTTACTGTAAGCTGTTCTAGACTTCTACCTACTTTTGACTCGACGTTATTAGGTTAATGGATGAACTAGCCAAAGTCTGCACATGAACTTTTTGGTTTAATAACGGTCTCTGTAAATTCGCTCTGACTGTAAGACTGTAATTCTTATACTCTATAAAGTTCAGAAAATCCGTATACTGTACAACTCTTTGTCAACATATATATTGAAGAGCAGACCAACCAAATAGGGTAACGCTGAACTTCTGCTACAAACATATTACAGTAAAACCGCTTGCTGAATAGCACTTGAAACTGCACAAAGCTAAAGCTTATAAGTGTAACCGTTCTTTATTGGGCGGTGATGCTATTCGAACTAACTTGAATTAATGTTTGTCTTTGAATATGGAATGAGAGCAGAGCAGTATGTACTTCAGTTATTGTGAAGTTAATGATTGGCGTACTGGTTGCTTGTAATGGTAAAGTCTATTTACATTGTGACCAGAGTACATAGTTCGCATACGCTGATGTACGATCACCAAGCACTCCTTGATAGCATGATGTAACAACGCGAAAAATACAATTCAAAAACTTCACACCGGGGAGAAAAGTTTTGGTCCAGTATGCTGACTGTGGGCTAATTTGAAGCTTTAGTCATTGTCAATATATTTATATGAATAATAAAATCATATACACATAACCACACCATAATGTGAGAATAGGATGAGGGCTGAGATGAAAACATAAAAATAGGGAGCGTCTAAAACGTTTTCTCGTTATAGCGTTGAGCTCTCAGCCGGTCCCGGTGCAACAGCCCAGAATATATTCCAGCCCAGAGAATACCCGGGTATATTCATTACATATATTATTCCTCCCTTGTGTTTTACATAAATAAGACGGTATTTATAGTTCAGAATTAACCCTGTCTAGTTCCGAATATACTTTTTATATATTATAAAACGATACAAATAACTAACACAATTTTACCGAGCGTGTTTATGCAAAATCTATTGACAGTGGGACTCTACTATATGGAAACAATGAGGTTTTGCATGGTACTTCTTGTAGTGTGCTGTCAAGCGAGGGAGACTTATTTACCTTGATGTAAATTTCAAAGCACATTGTAAAAAGTGCCCTGTAGCAGGAATATCATGTCATATAGGGGAGTTCCACAGTCAACACGAAATAGGTTTACTGTTTGAAGAAAACATTATCACGCTTGGTAAAAGCAAAAGGGAGGTATATTCTGGACTAGAGAGGTATATTCTGGACTAGAAATGCCGACTTATTTATTGAAAACACAAGGCAGGTATAATCTGGAACAGGGGGTATTATTAAAACGTCTAATTACAGATTGGAAACAATATACAATATAATATAGAATAATATACCAACACAAGATAAGGCTATGTTCATAAACAACGCAAGGTTAGTAATTGCCGGAGGTAGGTCTTGTTTTTGAAACCAATACAGAAATCATTCTACCGTGTTATTTTCCTCCTTATTCGAATACTTCAGTTAGAAATCATGCTTATTTGATTAGTAAGTAAGTATAGTTTTTATTCAATAATATTTGCCGAATTCTATGCACCAACTCCAAGTATTACAATATTAAGATTTACAACCAGCAGTTAACCAGTCGGTGTTGGAAAAAATCAGCTCGCAAAGTAATAAAACCAAGCCATTGTTTCCTTTAATGAGATTTTTTTCCTTTCGCTTTTTTTTGTTTTCTCCGAGAATTGTTTTGCGATCGAAAATGACCTCCTACAAATATCGATGAGTTTCGGAACAGCTGACAGTTGTCCCACACTGTTCCCAGTCGTTGTCGTTATCGTTCAGTTTCGAAAGATATGCATGAATAGGATTCTTGACTGACTATCAGCTTCAATTTCCTCTTGCATGCATGTGTTGTTTCGCTACCTTATCGAATCATTACTTCCTGCGTAACATCCCGTGTTATTGTCGCAATTGTTAAGCCAAGATTCTGAATTGTATTCTAATAGCAATTCCTTTAGAGTGTTCATGGTGATGCTGCGATGTTAGAGTGCCTTTTTCAGAATGCATTTGTTCTGGCTGACAATAGAGAATATAATTAGCGTTTTATCATCTAAGATGAGAATAATTACATAAAGCTATTTACATCAATAAAGATAAATTTCCGTATATCTTTCGTACTTCACTATGTATTTATTATTGCAGTACTCTTCAAAGCGAATAAAAAATAGTTATTTTTGACAAACATGTTTTTGCCACTATGGACAACTGTTGTCCTGGTGGTGATGACGGCAAGCAAGGAATCTTCCGGTCAAATTACATGCGATGACGGAGATCTGGTTGGATTCACAGTGACGAAGGATCAGACCTGTACTCTTGTACTCCCAGACAACGGTATCGTGCAACTTGATGCTTTGACCGTAAACGGCCAACTGATAATCGGTTCTCCATTGAGCGACGGATCCAACGTGCCTTCTGTTCCCATTCTCAAAGTAGAGACCGACTTTACGATCTCCGTGACAGGAATCGTCACTGCCGACGGAAATGGATTCACCAACGGCGGGCCTGGAGTTGGGAATGCTGACGGCTCTGGAGGTAATGGATATTCTTTTCGTGTTTATTAAATTATTGGCTTGGATTGAAAATTGACAGAGGTCGACACAACAAATGACTTATTCATATTAGTTGTATCGTATCGTTTCAACAACTTTCGAGTTTCAATTCTCAATAATTATTCTGTGAAATAGACTTGTTTCAGTAGTGGCGCCGTTTGGGAATGTTTTAGAGATAAAAAGCAGCAGAGACGATTTAGAATTTTCCAAGTACTGTCGGGAGGGCATGGTGGAACGGAATCCTCATGAAATACGGTTATGCTAGAGTTACAATATCATTTTATACAAAAAAATTGACAAATTTCAAATTTCAAAACAGAGGACTCGTTATGATCATGTGACCTAACGCCACGTATTTAACATGCTGCATGTTGCGTTGCATTATGCGCTTGCATAATCCATGTTACTCTCGAATCCCGTCGAACCCGGAAATTAGATTGAATTCTACGTACCCTTACTATTGTCATAATATACAACCTATAAAACACAGTTACATAAGTTTAACCTGCTGGAATTCACTTTGGGGCATCGCCGCGGATATTCGATGCATGAATCGTTTAGATTTTTATGCAAAAATATCAAGTCTTGAGTAGAGTATACGAGTCATCAAAGTTCGTAGATTGACAGGTGTCCAGTCAGTCGCAAGTCTTTGATGAACTTCTGGTATGCGAATTGCCAATCGCTAGTGCTCAGATCGGGGATATTTAAAGTGAAATGAAATATTGTTTGATTTGGAAGCAATTCAGTTTAACTTCACCGTGATCAAGAATCATTAGACCTGTCGGACTAAAACAAATATGGGTTGAAAAATATTATTTGGAACGGATTTCAAGTTTCCGACCGTTTGATTGAATTGGCCTGAAGTGATTATCATTTAAATTTTACCACATAAGCGATCAACGTTGATATCCGTGCCACCTGTGATGCCTTGAGTGTTTTCAAAAGTCTTCTGGAACAATGACTGAATTTTTAGGCACGCTTGGAAGTGAAAATATTTGCAGTTTATACCAACACTGGCCATATACGACCTACTCGAGATATTATCTTACGTTAAATTGCTGAAATTAATGAAACACTTCAATCAGAAATTGGATCCCTATTATATATAGATTGAGTTAGATTTAGGGCGATTCTTCTGGATTTTGTTGTATTTAAATTCCTATAACGCTATCATCATCACAAAATTTAAAAGCATTCATCTGATTGCCAAAAGAAATACTGAAGTTAGATTTCAAACTGGCGTAGCATTGAGCCCGCGTATATCCAGTTACCGTAAAACAAAACGAGGATCTGTTATATGAAACTCATAGGTTGATGGAGATCTTCTCAGATTTGCGTAAACACGAGCTGTGGGCGATTGCGCAACAGTTTCGACATAGACTATACGAAAACAACAAAACACGATTTTACATTCATAGCGGTTGAAGTTGTTCACAATGCCTCATTCCGGAAACAATAGGTGGTGAATCACCTCCCGTAATAAGCCGGTAAACAACGATTGATCTTTCGCTTGTTTGGGATATTCGGGATCAAATGCCAACTTCCCACTGATTGCAATTAATTACTTGGATTTACTAGTTATTTGCAGTTGTTGTTTTTCCTATCCCACGGTGGATACTGTGACGTCAGCTCCAGTATGTGTATTGGGATTGAAGAGAATATTCGCTGAGATCAAATGACAGAAGTGATCAGCTAGAATAGTATAATCGTTGATCTGTTTTTAAATTTGTACAGTTTGGTACTATGTCCCAAGAGTGGATATCACACAGTACACTTGGAAATAATTTGATAACTAAAACACTCACGGATCACGGGAGGGTGATATTGATCGTCGAAAGATGGGGAAAATAATAAAGTCGTAAACTTAAATTTCTAAAACCGTCCATATCGAATCCGCGTAACTTGGCGATTTCATTTTGATCATCCAAAGTAGACAGTCCCTGAGTATTCTGGTATAATAATTTTATTTCGCTGACTTTTCCTTTAACTTAATACTGCTAATTGTTATCACAAAGTATTCATTTTTCAATACTTTTCTAGAATATATTAAAAGGCATACACGCAGTTGTTTTGTAATTCCCATCCTCAGCATTTTGGTCGAGTAAGTCTAGCCCATAAGTATTTTCTTACGACCACAGCGGAACATACCAAAAGAGACGGGACGCTGGTTAGTAATAAGTATAATAGGATTTGGACAAAAAGCAATATGATTTAGCCTTGGGAGGCGGAAAATTCGACTGCGGCGCAAAGACATTAATTAACGAAGGAATTCCCACGGCATTTCGAAGAGAATCGCTCATATCAAACTGTTTACTGACATTTAGTCGTGCGCTATTTGTGTCATTCGCCAGCAAAAACATGTGTTCTAGCGACATTATTGGCATTTGAAAAATGAAAAAGTTAAATGTGGAAGTCAGATGTAAAGGTCCGCCATTTTGCCATTTTGCCATTTCGGCAGCTGTGCTCTACTGCCATATTTGATATCCAAGCAAAACTATTATTTTATAGTATTTAAATTGCCAGATTATTGAAGATTCATTTTTGTGTATTACTGAAGACATAGTTACGATTCATATTTATAGTTATTACTGTATATCTAAATTAACCATCATGCTTAGCATACGCTATGGATATTACTCTAACACTGTAGCCTACATCAAAGATTTGGCAATTAATGAGAAAAATATGGTATTTTCTGTTTTAAGCTTTCAATCAGAATTATGGAAAATATCCTCTCCTGTCCCTCGATTTCCAAGGTCTTACCGATTCCTAAATATTAGTATTTAACTTTGTTTAGGTGGACACGGTGGCAGAGGTGGTCGCAGCGCTCAGAGGTGGCTAACTGATAATGAATCTCTACCAGGCGGAAGGTCGCGTTTCCCCGTTCTTCGGGGTAGTTCTGGTGGCGGATTGCAACCCGGGGCCGGCGGTGGAGTAATACAAATTATAGCTGGCAATTCCATCAACATTGAAGGTCTAATGAGCGGTAAGATACTTTTGTTATAGCTCGCTACAATAGTCAGTCAACTGATCGCTAGTAGACGCTACAGATCGTTTGGTCTTGATATTCCACTGTACTTTTGTAGCAAGTGGCACTGCTGCAAGGGATAAGTCTAGCGGAGGAGGATCCGGTGGTAGTATTCGTATTCAGTCTGAATACTGTGGCGGCGGAGGCAGAATAAATGCAAATGGTACGTACACCGAACCCCGTCCTTGATATATGAAATTTGAGTTGAATAACAAAACTATTGTAGGTATAAGTTAAGGTATAATGACACACTCCTTCCTTAGAGGTTGAATTTACGTTTGATATTGAAATATATAGGTGGAGCAGCTTTCAATACCGGAGGTGGTGGTGCAGGTGGTCGCATAGCAGTTGACTGTGTAAGGAGTGATTTTACGGGGCATCTCTTTGCTCATGGTGGAAAAGTTTCAGGTATAACGGCTTGTCGATATTTAACTGTAAAGGTTTAAAATATCCTGATAGTATGCAAATACTGTACGAGTAAATATTTATTAGATTGCTACAGTGTCAGGTTCTTCGCATCAGCTATAAAATTATAGATTGTAACGATTCGGTTCGTAGAAATACCTTATAACCGTTGGTCCTCTGGAACGGTTTCGTACACTCAATGGTCGTTAGAAACTCAATGAAAGTTTATAATTTAGTCTGCGCCTGTAAGTAAAGTTTTAGCAGAATATATCTGTCGATTTGTATCTCATGCAGTATATATATATATTATTGTAGAAATGCCGCAAGGCGAAACTTCGATTTACGACTGTGTATTGTTATGTTACGATTCGGATACTTATTATTTAACAACAACCGGTCCTGGCACAATCAAGCGCTTTTCGTAGTTACGCTTACGATAAAACTTCCAAGGGCCGGCATTAATCGGAAATTATAGTTCCCGTAAACAATTATGTTGTTGGACCCGTCTTGTAAAGTATTTCCACAATCCGAATCGCTACAAAATAAATGCAGTTTGTGATTTGTTAATTCATCATCTTTGCTATCCATGTCGCATAGTTTACCTCTAAAATTGTATGTTCATTCGATAACCCTGCTCATCCTGCGTTTACAAAGTTATTCCGATCTTTTACCATATCCTATAGTGATGCTGCGTTATAAAGTATTATCTATTAGTGGTAGAAGTATTTAATATACGAAGTAACACCTAACACAGAAGAATAAATATGCGAAGCTTGCATTCTGAATATTTTGCCTTTTTTTAATGTTATGTGATGTAATAAGTCTCTAACGACGGTAGGATAAATGAATTGTGGATAAAATATAATATTTCGCCGAAATTATAAAATGTTAACGGAGTTATGAATACTTTTATCAAAAGGTATGCACTTGCAGATTATAGGTTCTTTCGTTTTGCCGGGTTCATTAGTTGCCTGCTACTGATATGGGCGCAATTTTATTCAAAAGTTTCGATAATTACCTATTTTATTAGATTCCTTAAGCTACGAGCCGCAAATCTCTTACACGACCGGCAATTCAAACAGAAGCGCTTTGAGTTACTCATTTAACTCTGGTTTCATTATCGGAATCGAATCTTCCTTCAGAACAACGGATAAGGACAGAATTTGGAAGTTCAAATCCGGCGATTTTACGTCCTCTCAGCCGTTATCAGGTTGTAAAACTTCAGGTTTTGTTAACAATTACAAGAGTGCTTTTGATTTTGATTGCATTCGCGTGTACGGTCCTAATTTTGCTCTGAGCGGTGTATCGAGCACATTTAGCTCGACTAACTTAGATCGACGATGGAAGTTCACTTGCTGCCCACTTCCGTTCTCTTCTGCGCTGATGACAGACTGTACAACATCTCCACAGTTGCAGAATTCCGGAGAAGATTTAAGGTGGATTGCCCCACAAACCTCCAACTCTGGTTCAGCTGTAGCTGTTGGAATGTCAAGCACTTGGGATGCTACCAAATCAGATCGTCGCTGGAAGGTCAGTAAATATTTGATTAGTTTAGTTTTATAAAAAAAATGCCTAAAATTAAATCACACGTTCAAAATTTATATGTAATGAAAATTCAGCATCTTTTTTTCGTCATATATTGATATGGATCATATATATTGGCTATTCCGCTTGGTTGGTCAAAACATAGTGCTTTTGTGTCCTGCACATTTCATATCCAAAACATAAGGAATAGCTCATATATAATCAGTTGTGATGTCATGTATTCTCTTTGGTAAATGACAATGTTGTAACTAAATATGAAGTCCTCAGCGACATAATTAGATTCCTGTCACATATAACAATATCTATAACATTAGCTGAAATTTGTACGAATTTCTGTAGTGTGAATTTTGTTATCTAGATAATGTACTGTGGAAGCCGTGGAGATGTTCTTCCGATTGAATCTGCTAGTGCAACATCTGGGAGCACACCGTCAAATGGAATATTATCTGCAGGCTCGAAATACTGGGCCCCTAGTTCTCATGCAGCTAACCAGCGCCTCACCTTCACTTTTGATGAACCCAAGTATATCACTGGTATTTCAACACGGGGAAGACCAGTATCATCTTATTTTGTTAAGGAATTTGAACTTGAAATGCACATTCCCGAAGAAAGTTCTGAAACAGGACAGTCTACTAACAGTAATGGATTTTACAACTACAAGAAATTCAGATCTTCAGTTGTCCCACAAAGTTTCGTGGGTAATGTTAATGGGAATTTAGTTGTCTACAATAAATTGCCTTTTCCTATTCTGGCTAGTCGCATATCAATTAAGCCAACAGCATGGTCCTCACAAATCAACTTGGCCGCAGCCATTCATGGTTATTCGCCACTGCCCAGCATGTTCAGCAGTCTGGACCTAAGGCCTTCTGGAACTTGCCTGAATGATTCCGATGTTCTCGAGAGAGGAGAAAATGGTGGTCCTGGAACAGTGCTTGGAATTGACAGCTTTGGTAGCAAATTGCTGGTGAACAACTTAGGTCTTAATACAATCCTGCCATTAGTAAAAAATGAAGATTCTTTACTAGAGCAGGATGATATTCCATGTGATGTGTATGATCTCCACAAATCTGGTGGTTTTGCTTGGTTGCTTGATGATCCGCTGAGTACCAATGATGCCCCTTCTTGGGTAACAGCATCCGGTTCTTCCCTTCTTTCTGTACATACCAAATTTGAAAGTATCCTTGTGAGAGAAGGCGGACATTTAGTCTGTGCCTCTTCAGATACTAATGCGATATCCCTTTCAGCAGATGAGTTGACTGGAGATAATTCTACCACTTTTCATGTAGCCAAAGGATCAACATACAGCAACCGAGAAACAATGGCAGTTGCAACATTCGTGTACAAAGATGGTGATACCTCTTCCAATCTTATACTAGCCCCCAGTACGAATATTATCAAACGATCTGTTACTGTATGGGGCAAGCTGCATTCACCCGGCACAGCTGAAATAGAATTTGGTGAGGTTTCCGGTAGCCGATTCACACTTGCTTTTGATCCTGATAGCCAAACATTTGATTTTCATAAGCTTGTTGTCTCTAATGACTCTGAAGTTTTTCTCACACCCAAATATCCTAAATACGTAAATATGGAGTTTGAAGACGGTTATATCATGCCTCTTTATAGCGGTGATTCTTGTGGTGGTAAATTTTTAAATCTTTTGGGCAAGGCTGCTGTTATTGAAGTCAAGGCTGATGCCACATTGTACTCCCCATGTCGTTGCCGAATTGCTACTGAGAGTAGACTCGTTGCTCATGGAAAAATGCATTGTGGTCCTATTGAGTATACCGATTCTGTAAGTGGTTTAGAAGAAACTGACAATTCCTTCATGATTGGGGATTTGGAAGTTGGACCAACTGGTGTATTTCATTTCTTGATTACTGACACTCATAACAAACTGAAAGCCTTTCAAGAAATTGATGTATCTGGGGAAGTCCTCGCTGTTTCACATGCATCGAACGAATCCTCAGAGTCTGATCCCACTAAGTTTAATATAAAAACAGCAGAAATTAGAATCCGGGAGGGAGGATCTCTGAAATGGCAAGAACCAATAGTGACCGATGGTCGTCAGATGTCGATCGAAACCAGTCAGCTGGAAGTCAATGGAATTTTATCTGCTGGTGGAGAAGAAACAAGAACTTCTTTCAGTCCTATTGACAGAATAACTTTTGGATCTTCAGGAAGTGCTGAATTAACTCTGGAAAGTGATCTGGCGGTCGATTATCTAGATGTTGGAGGCAAATTGCATTTCAGGAATTATATTCAGATAATAGGGAAGTTATCAGAAAGAGCTGTAGAAGTCAAGGTGACCGGTCCATCGGGAGATTTTCAAGTTGGAAACAATGGAGTTGCCAGTTCAACCGGGCTCGATCACATCAAAGTTCATGCTGATGAAGTTACGATTTCCGGGAAGTTCATTGCCAATGCTTTTACACCGGGCGATAATGGATGGCGTTCTTTGACGATAGAAGATGGTGGCCTGTTTGATTTTGAAAGTGCAATCGCCTGTAATACAGACGGAAACAGTATCATTGCTGGAATTTTCTATGTGAATACCTTGAGTTGCAAAGGTACCATGATTGTGAGAGGAGCCGTCACTTTCGAAAGCCGTAGAGCAACCTCATTCGGCCGCATGGATAGTTTTGAAGTTTTAGAAAACGGAAATATCACTTTCGTTACGAACAACGAAACCCTTGACGAAACTTGCTCTGGCCTTTCCACTTTTCATATTCGTTCTGTGGACGTCACTGTAAATGGATATTTTTACGCATCCACTCTGAAGATAGATCCTGGTTGGGATCAACTCAATATGGGACAGGGTTCGGTATTCCATTTGACACCAGCCGCTGAATTCAGGATTGGCAAGATCAATACTGATGGTCTAATTCGAACTCAGACTCCACTCCTGCTTAGAGGATTACGCTACTCTCTTGTACAGAACATCAATATAGGCGTACATGGTGAGATTCTCCTTAATGCAGAAACAACATTGCTGGACCAAACGGAATGGGTAAAAGATTCTGTTGTTAACGTTCATCGTATCGTTATCAATGGTAAATTCAATCCTGGACGCCTTAGCACCAAGCTGTTAGAACAAGATAATGTTACTGTCCCTGAGAACGACACATTCGTCCTAGAAACTGGAAATCAGCTTATTCAAGATGGCTGGGACAGTGTGGATATCGGTCCTGCAGCATCATTCATATTTAGAACTTCTGATGAATACCCATTTTTCCCTATCAACACCATTGTCAACAACGGTACTTTACTGGTTTACGACCCTATAACGATAACCGGAAAGCAATTGGCACGCACAGAAAGTATTTTCATTGGTCCCGGAGCGTTGTTACACTTGACAAAAATTGGAGAAAATGTTGAGAATAGCAAAAATATTACTGCTAGTGATCCGTATCACAAAATCTTTGCTATGGCTGTTACTGTACATGGTGGTAGCCTTGCTGTGCAAACTCTTGGCTTTGGAAGTGGATGGCGGACTTTAGATATCCTCTCTAGCGGTTCTGTGACCATGAGATCATCTGTTAATGACAGTCATGAAGTCATTGTAAATCACATCAGTGTTACAGGTATCATCAATATATTACTTATCATCAATATATACTAAGTTAGCGATAGGTTGGTATTGTATTCTAATTTTGCATATTGTAGGACAAAGTTCTTTGCTTCAAATCTACAATCCTGCTTTCTTGAGAGGATCCACATACCTTCGAATGGCCGCTCTTAAAGTTGGTTCGGGGTCTTCAGTACTGCTTGACACAGACGGAGAACCGAGAGAGTCTCAGCATGACCCACTGCTTTACTCTACCGTTAATGCAGAAGATGTGAGAATTGATGGTACACTAAGAAGTGATCCTCTTAGTCTTGGTCAGTTTGGATGGAGATCTTTAGTTATTGAAGCAGGAGGCAAACTATACATGAGAAGTGTTGTACAGGAGACCTTTGCAATTCCTCTTGACAGTTTGCAAATGAGAGGTAAAAATGCTGTCCTAGCTCCTAGTACTTTTTATCTTTATTTTGTCTATAACAATTTAAACCAGTGTGCTCACTTATTTTTAGATGCGGGGTCTCGTTTTGAAGTTTTTAATCCTGGCCGCTTCCGTGGAGCTTCGAATCCCAGGGTGACACTTCTCAGCCTCGAGAGTAATGCGCTGCTACTTTTGGATTCAGATGATTTGTCTGGAACACCTACTTGGCCTATTAATGCCAATGAGACTGAAGAAATGATATGTTTCAGGCAATGTTCAACACCCAGTATACTAGAAATCTTTGATATGTTATGCAGTGCTTCCTTGCGTGCTCCTAGTATAAAAATAGATACTACTAAGATGTCAGTGACAAGTGTTGGGACCATTGATGTGAGTTATGGTGGATACCTGAGTAATTGTGGACCTGGTAAATACTTTTATTTTCAAATACACAGATAATAAATTCCTGTATATAATCTTCAATCCACACAATTTAGGTGCTGGTAGTGCTTTCAGTTCAGGAGCACCTGGTGCTAGTCATGGAAGCCGTGGAGGCGCTACTAGTCAGTCACCTGCCGAAGCATATGGTGACATATTTTCAATTGGTCAGTGTGGCAGCGGTGGTGGTAGCAGTTCTTCTTCTGCAAATGGAGGGCGTGGCGGAGGAAGACTTGAAATTATTGTTGGAGAAATATTTGAGCACCGTGGAATCATTACTGCGAATGCACAAAACGCTCCGGTTAGTTATTATTAGTATGGTCTGCATGCAGTTAATTCCTTGAAACATAGCATGATTGCTGTTCTATTTCTGATCATGTCTGAATTTTAACAGGGTCAACATGCTGGCGGTGGCAGTGGTGGTTCTATTTATGTGCATGGTGCATATCTGAACGGTCCTGGTCAGTTTATCAGTAACGGTGGGACTGGAAATAGTAATGGTGGTGGTGGAGCTGGGGGCAGGGTCAACATTTTCGTCTTTGGTGGTAATTATAGAACTGGTCAAATCACATCCAAAGGTAAAGAATTGAAATATTCGAATAATGTATGGCAAGTCTATAAAGATATATTGCAGTAGGTATATTAAATATACCTTCTATGTCAGGTGGACATAGCACCAGCTCTGAGCCTGGTGGCCCTGGTATTGCTCACTACCAGTCCTCGGATGCTCGTGTGCTAAGGGTTGATAACAAATGTCAGAAACCTACGGTGACTTTGCCGACTGGTGGCCGAGCTACTGAACAAGATTTCCATGAATTCTACAGCAAAGGTGAGTTTGTGGTACTAAATATTCGGGTGATTCAATATTCATCAACTGTTGCACTATCAAACTATTATGAAGCAACTATGCGGTGTCTCTTGAATACAATACATTTTATATACAGTATATATATTTGTTTTTCCTTCAATGTACAAAAGGTGCAGCAACCAAACTTCTGATGCAATTTTGGAGTCCCCTGTCCAGGGCAGCCACACCTTTTGCCATCTAGCTATCGCTCTGTAAATACTGTAAATAAATAATATCTATTTGTTTTGACAAATAATTGTATCGGTACAGGAGCCATAGCAGTATTGAAGCCACGACCTGATTCCAAACCCCACGACTTCACCTTAATCGAAGTGTACGGAGGCAGTCATCTGACACTGCAGAATCCGTCACAACTTGACAATGCAGCACACAATGTTTCTGAGCTTAACATTCTTGGAGGAGATACAAATCCTCTAGCACCAACTGTATTGACAGTGGAGAAGTTTGCTGGTGATGACACAGGATATTTTCACATTCCTCCTGGATGCGGTGTTATAATGACAGAGGTGACGTAACATAATTGTGCTTAAGATTTTCTCTTCTCAATGCCTAATTGCTTAACTCTTGAATCCAGATTGCTACCTATCACTTGGTGAATGTAACTGTCATGCCTATGGTTTATGAAACGGCTGTGCTGAAGCTGCCCACTGCTACTGTTGAATTCCGCTCGTCTTTTCATGAATATCAATATAATAGGTACTCATTTTATGCCTTAGTGGTAGAAGATGATAATGTTGTCTTCAAGTGCGGATAATGTCATCAATTGGGTATTGTTATCATTAGTCAATATCAATCGGTCCTGTCCTGTAATCCTGTCCTACACTGTATATACATTATACATGAGCAATGTACATGTTGTTTGACATTTTATACCAATAATATAATTATACACTACAGTTTGGCATGTGCTGCTGATTTTCTCACCGACACTTCTTCTGGAAGAAGAGAATTCAAATTCTGGGGCAATATAGATGCAAGTAATGCTCATATCCTGGTTGGCTCAGGTAAGATTTCCATTTCTTATTGGTTACGAAACTGAATTTCAGTTATTTTTATTTCATGTAATTATTCATAATATGGATGATATCAATCATAGGTGCTTCATTGATCTTCGAACTTCCGCATAGAAGATCGCTCACAGCGGTCGGAATTACAATTCAGGAATCTGGAAAAATGGATTTCAAAAGCTTGGATGATCCAACGAACCAATGGACTATTGAAGTACAGATAATTTGAATAGTTAAGATAAAGTGTTATTGTCTGTAGCATGCAAATAATACCTACATTTCCAAATTGTGAAGCTTGTCTCTGATTTGCAACGGGAGGGAATGAGAGATGGCGCTATCAATGTCGAAGGTCAAGGAGAGTTGTCGGCTAGGAATTTATTCCTGAAGGCAGAATCAGTGACAGTTGATGTGTATGGTCGGATTAATTTGGACAAGATGGGCTTGCTGAATGGTGGAGGGGAAGGTTATGGTACGTTGGTTTGAGTTACCTATTGATAGAAAAAATTCATATTGAAAAGGAAATATCTCAATTTTAAATTCAAATATTTTAAAGCTGTGGGTGATGTTTCAACTGGAGGAAACTATGGTGGCAGAGGTGGTAGACTTATGACTTCAGATGAAAGTGCTGGAGACAAGTTACGCGATGTATATGGCTCTCTGGAAGCTCCCATTGACTTCGGTTCTGGAGGTCCCAGAAATCTTCATGCCAGTGCAGGAATTGGCGTTCAAGGCGGAGGAATACTGAAAATTATTACTCCTTACTTGGTGAACGAGGGTCGAATTTCTGTCGATGGTTCTGTTTCAAATATCGGTGGAGGTGGAAGCGGAGGTTTGTGTATTTATTGATTTTCTTGAGGAGAAAACTAGGATTGTTTGATTCATGCTTTTCTAATTTTAGGGAGCATATGGATTACCACTGATAGATTGGAAGGTTATGGTCAAATTTCTGCTAGTGGTGGAAGTGCTTCCTGTAGTAATGCTAACATGATTTGTGGTGGAGGTGGTGGTGGTAGGATTGCCATTCAGCTCACTTCTGGCCTCGAGTGGTGGTATGGCAGAACTGAAGCCTTTGGCCTACACGGAACAGAAAAGGGAGCAGCCGGTGCCTTCGGTGGTGCTGGTACAGTGTACTGGTACGTGATGCATTCAACGGGAGTCTCAACTTCTTGGATAGATGTGCACAACAACAGAGGTATATGCATTTATGCTTTTTAAAAATTCAATAACCAGTTTTCCTCGGTCACTTTAATGTTCAAATATCTTGATATCTTGCTCGGTTTTGTATTAGGAAAGTTACCTCTGCAACAGAAAGTACATGATGGTCTCACATCCCTGTCGGACTCGAAGCTGATCACAGTTGTTGCTTCCAACAGCTCTGAAAATGCTACCCTATATGGAGATATATCTCACACAAGGTTGTCTGTTCGTGACGGTGCTCGTTTGGCTTTGCAAGATAACTTTTCTAAATTTTTGATTCGTCACCTATTGTCGGGAGATGGAACTGGATGGCTTCACGTCCTCGATGGACAAACAGTAGTCCTAGGTAATGGAAGAAGAGAAAAAACCTATAACATTATTACTTCACAAAGTACATGGTTTTTATTACTACAGGCTCTTTTGGTGAAACTCAGCCGTATGAACAAGGCGATAAAGAGTTTTTATATGGATCTGAAAGTGGTGAGCTTCGAACCAACGTAATTATAGAAGAGGGTGGACTCCTTATATTGCCACCTCGAACAAAGTGCAGAGACGTCCGAGTCATTATTCACGGTGTACTTGGTGTGAGGCATCTTGAAGTTTCTGCTGGCTGCAAACTTGAGCTTGGCCCAACT
This sequence comes from Halocynthia roretzi, assembly GCA_013436055.1. Taxonomy (NCBI): domain Eukaryota; kingdom Metazoa; phylum Chordata; class Ascidiacea; order Stolidobranchia; family Pyuridae; genus Halocynthia; species Halocynthia roretzi. The sequence continues at coordinate 339,289 of QRAM01000008.1, read as the reverse complement.
GGTACTACAAGATTGTTGAACAATGCTAATGGAAACCTTGTATCTGATCCTTCTCAAAGTATGTATATCTATCATGTTATCAAGAAATCGAGAGTAAAACTATGTTATTTCTGGTATGTAGATTTTTTGAGACGATATTGAACAAGTACCACAATGTATTCTAGGTCTCAGTGATGCAATATCCCCTGGTACTTATCAATTTTTAAGTCTGGCGGTGGAAGATGCCGGTGAGGTAACGGTAACAGAAGGTTTGTCAGACACAGAAAAAGTTATTAATATAAAGGTCATAGATAAGTTACATGTATATGGCGGAGGATTGGTACATGCTGTCAGCGCGAACATCAACGCCAGAGATATGACAGTTGACGATTTAGGAAGAGTCATTGGCGACTGGAATTCGATTCCTTGCAATGCAGACGACCAAGCAGACGAAGCGGCTTACACCGGCAATGGAAAAGATGGCATTGGGGCATCGGGTGCTGGTCATGGTGGTAGAGGTGGAAGGGGCACTAATCAGAGGAAAACCGGAGGGGCATATGGCGACCTATTCGAACCTGCCACCCATGGTTGTATGGGTGGCAAAGACGGAAGACATGACGGGGGAAATGGCGGCGGCATTGTCAATCTAATCATTTCTGGCAATTTACAGATAGATGGTGAAGTATCAGCCAATGGTCAAAGTGCACCTAATGGTGCTGCTGGTGGCGGAAGCGGTGGCAGCATTTACATTGAAACCAATTTGATGAGAGGTTATGGTGATGTCACTGTAAATGGTGGAAATGGACATGCTTGCCATGGTACTAATGTTGGAAGTACATATTGTGGGTTCACTTCTTCGAGTGGTGTTATGAGTGGAGGTGGTGGTGCTGCTGGTCGTATTGCTGTTTATTTCAGCTCCAATAAAACTTTCAGTGGATCTTGGCAGGTGAGTTTGAGATATAAATACTTAGTTTATGTTACGCATATAATGAATATATTTTCTTAGGCTCATGGTGGTGTACCTGGTCTTATAGCAAGCGGATTGGCTACTCAAACAGAATTGATAAAAACTGGCTTTGGTGGACCGGGAACAATGTTTTTCTACCATAACGAATATCAACATACCACCCTCATCCTGAATAACAACGGCCACGGACCCGACAAGGATGACAACAAGATCGAGTCCTATGAAGATCTTTCGGAAGACGAATCCAGGGCGTGGTTTCTGCCACACCATGGAAAACACGAACTTGCTGGCAGATCTCACAGATACCATTTCAATGAGCTTCAAGTTTGGGGATCAGCACATTTAGCCGTTGCTCCTCTTGCCATATCTGAAGGCTTAGGTCGATATCTTGTAAAATTTAGATTTTAAAATTGTTTCCCTTTTCTTACTATTGAATCCACAATTTTTTGTTATAGATAATACTACAAATAATACAGCCGGGACTGAGGGGCCAGAATCTACTCTATACTTTACCCATATGATCGGCGATCGGACTGGCGCATTGCATATTGGACCGAGACAAAGCATGGATCTTGAACGACCATATGTAATTATGTTTTTACATAACATACGTTAAAATGATAAAAACTAGCACATAAGTAGTGGTATTTGGAATTAATATTAACTTCTGACGCATTTCTCACTTCTAGTTGGATTTACCCTTCAGCTCGCATGTCTACCAGTATGGTCACCTTGGATTGGCGCCTGTAACAGAAGTTCATGATGTAACGATATGGTTAAATGGAGCTATGACACACGTTCGTAATATCACTGTAAAACACGGAGGTCGTTTGTGGCTTAATCGATATGGTAAGATGACTCGATCTCATCTTTTAAGAGTTCAATTCAGAGCTACCAAGAAATCGGGAAATTATTTGAAAGAAGATTTAATTACCTATTCTATTGTTTATGCAAGGTCGGACAGCCGAGAAATTTGACATCGACGATTCGCTTTATGATCCTGAACTTGATGACGATGCCTTTGCTGGAAAATACACATTTGATTTTGTTCACGTAATGGACAGAGGTTATATACACATGATCAGTAACCCTATAACAGATCCTGGAACAGCCTTCAATGTTAAGGTATTGTGAATGGAATAATTCAATTTATATATTACCTACCTAACTTCATCATTCCTGAGTTTCATATTTTCAACTTATTGTTCTGGTCATATTTTTGAAAGGATCTTACCATAGATGGAGGTGGACTTGTTGAAGGTACACATGTGTATATTCGTGCTGAGAACATAACGATTGATGCTGGTGGAAAGCTGTCCGGAGACAAACTTGGCTATCTTCCGGAGCACGGCCCACCAAGACATGCCAATGGAACTTTTAACATTGGTCTCCATGGAATCATAAACCCAGGTAAGATATTTGTAAAGTATCCAACACTCTAAATTTATCCAATCAAAATTAATGCTATGACTGTTGAAATATATTCTGTGTGTTCTAGGTATTGGAAAGTCAGGCGCGTTTTCTGCTTCATCTACACCCTCTGGAGCCGGTCACGGGGGCAGTGGCGGTCATGGACGCGGTACAGGAGTAGCAGAGACTGGTCAACCTTATGGTGACATTTATGAGCCCGAAGCTTTCGGTTCTGCTGGAGGAGGTCTGCTCGCCGGATCCGGAGGAGGACGCATCTGGCTTAACGTCACTGGAAAGATTCACATCGATGGCGTACTGTCCGCTGATGGAGGTTCCGCACTGCCCGGCACATCGGGTGGTTCCGGGGGCAGCGGTGGAAGTATTTGGCTACACTGTAATATTTTGAGCGGCTATGGAGTGGTGTCTTCTAATGGTGGTAATGGTGGAGAGCAAGGTTTGGGTGGTTGTGGTGCCGGAGGTAGAATAGCTGTATACCTTGCTGTCAATGAGACATTTAGCTACTTCACTTACCATTCTCATGGAGGAAGATGCCAAGCTGATCCAGTGAAGATTTCTCTACCTTGTGAGGTTGGCGGTCCTGGTACCATCTTTATCTATCATACGAAAGAAGAACACAGAACTCTGCGTGTTGAGAACGGAGGTGCTGGCATAGGCAGACATAGAGTCTTTGCTCATCCTAGAAGCAAGTTCATTGACTGGGATAACTTGGAGGAGGATGGTGGACGTGCATGGATCCTAGCAAGCAATTCTGGAGGACATGAGTTTGCTGGCTTTGGTCATGACTTTCATTTCGAAGAACTGCAGGTAATCATCTCGTACATACAACTCAATACAATACATACAATATAAACTGAATAAAATGCAATTTATTGAAGGTAAACTTAGTTAAATTAAAACATGGATTTAATCAGAACTGTATTCTACTCGTAGGTGTATGGTGGAGCACATCTTGCTGTTATGGATCCATCTAAGATTCCAATCGATAAACTCTGGAGGTATCAGGTTACAGTCATGATGAATAATCCGGAAAATGGCATAACTGTATCACAAGGTGCAAATACTACAGCAGCTCCCACAGCTGCTAATAATGTTGTCGTAGTCACTACTACTACTACATCTGATCTAAATCCATGTAGGTTGCTCTACTAGCCTGCAACTAGTATTCATACTGTAATATTTCAAATCTTCATTTTGCGTTAAGCTGTTGCCACTCTCTCAACTGGAAGTCTTCTAACTAACATGGGACTTCCCGTGCCCGGGACCATCATCAAAGATGAATCGGAGAAGGATGTGACCATGCACTTTCGATTTTTCCTCGGTGACCGGTCCGGAGTTGTTCATGTGGCTAATGAACAGACGATGGACTTAAGGAGACCTGAAATCGACTTACCCTTTAGTGTTAATGTGTACCATGGTGGGTACCTGGGACTGGCTCCAATTACCATCATCCACGGCGTTGAAATTTGGGTGTCTGGTATTGTGGCTCACTCAAGAAATATTACTATCAGAAGGAATGGTACAGCAACATTAAATTATCTTGGTCAAACAGAATATGGTCATGAGGACGGTACGTGATATATCACTGATGTAGAAATAGAATAAGCAATACATAAGTATTTCATATTTCTTAAGGTGTTTGTTTCTTTCTATAGACAAGTTTCTTCCAACTGGTTTGTATGTATTTGAAAACGTACGCATTCAAGATAGTGGCCTTATGGAAGGTGTATCTGATCCTGTTACTGAGCATCCTGGAATCAGACTTCGAATGGAGACTCTGTCCATAGAAGGAGGTGGACAAGCAAAAGGTTCAAGTCTAACAATGAACCTGATTAACATCACTGTAAGATATGATACTTGTCTGTTACTTTAGTCCAAGCATAACTTGGATTTATGAATGAATAAAATGATTATTTTCACTAGGTTGAAGCCAATGGAATATTATCAACAAATGGACTAGGATATGGATCGCAACACCAAAAAGATGTAGATGTTATTAATATTGGTAGTCCACCGGGCACCACATCATCGGGAGAAACTCCCAACAGTGGAGCAGGAGCTGGACATGGAGGCAGCGGAGGCCGTGTTATAACTCACGACACGTCGATCACGACATCTTCCGGCTTGACAAGCACCTCCCCTAACTTCCACTTGTTGACAGATGTCAAAGTTGTGCGCAGTGGTTTGTCCTATGGTGATATCTACAGGCCGATGTCATATGGAAGTGCAGGTGGCAGGAGACAGGCTCACCATGGTGGCAGTGGTGGTGGTATATTGCATTTAACAGTGGAAGACACTATACATGTAGATGGCACATTGGCATCAGATGGTTCCTCACCTGAAGTTGACAATTCTGGTTCTGGCGGAGGGTCTGGTGGTTCAATATGGATTCACACACACAGAATAAATGGATACGGGATGATATCCTCTGCTGGTGGTGATGGTTCCAAGAACGGTGATGCCAGTGGTGGTGGTGGTGGAGGTGGTCGCATTGCAGTTTATTTTGTTGTGAATGAAACCATGCCTAACTTTTCATACAGAGTTAAAGGTGGTGCTGGTGGCAATCCAGTGTACACTGGTTCTCAGCCGGTAGCAGAGAGCGGTGGTTCTGGTACTGCAGTTTTGTATCACATGGTCCATGAACATAGAACTTTGCTTGTTGACAATGGAGGACTACGGGTAAATATTGTTTAGTGTTTAGAATATAGTAATTTTATTATAATTATAAAATTGGCAATTTTGCATTAGGCTTAAAAACTGCTGTTATGTTATATGTATATGTATATGTTATATGTATGTAATAATATCATTATACTGTATACAGTGTTTTGATGCTCATAACTTGATCGGAGACCCCAAGCCGGTCCCTGGCAACCCTGCCGACCGGGTCACCAATGGACGAGCCAGTCACGAAAGTTTCAGTACGACGGGAGCTATCATAGATGATGGATGCAGGACCTGGGTTATACCACCAGCGAAGAAGGACAACACGACTCTCACCCACCCTATTCCACCATTAGTTGATATCAAATTCGATTATGCCTTTGAAGAAATTCAAATGTATGGCTCGGCTCATTTGGCAGTTTCCTCAATTCCGTTGCACAAGACTGGAACCGAGAGCACGGATGATGATATTCTAGCTACTCTGGAAACCAATAATTCTACCGAACACGAAATCAGGCTTCACTTTGTCAACATGATCGGAGATAGGAGCGGCACTGTGCACTTGAGATCAGATCAGACCATGGATCTAAAACGATTTGAAATAGATTTGCCTTTCAGTTTAAGAGCATACACCAGATCCTTTTTGGGTCTGGCACCACATACCTTCATTCACGGTGTTACAGTTTGGATGCATGGTGAGTCCTTTAAAGTAAATGTACAGCCACACAGACTCCTGTTATGTAGCTCAATGTATTTCTTCAATGTAGTATCTAGATATAATAATAATAGATTTCTATTTCATTTAATTTTTATTTACAATAAGGTGTACTTGGTCATGTGGAATTTTTAACTCTGCATCATGGTGGAGTCCTTTCTATGGAAAGTGGTGGACACACAGTGGATGATGAGCCGAATACATTCAAGTATGCGCTTCAATTGCCTTCCTAATTTCAAAACAATACATTTCTCTTGATAACGTCTGTTTCAACAATTTTTTAAAGGTTTGTGTCAGTTCGCATTCAAGATAATGGTGTTGTGTATGCTGTAACTTCTCCCCAATTTAAAAATCCAGAGATGAAAATTTTCACTGAAGGTTTCATGATTGAAGGTGGTGGAATTCTACATGCCACTAAGGTATGAAGCTTGCATGAAGTTGTTGAAGCTGAATTTTAACATAACACATAATTTTTTATGTTATTAAACTGCTAGCTGGACCTGACATCTCGTAATATAACGGTTGAAGATGGGGGATTTCTTAAAGCTGATGGCACAGGATATTCCATATTCGATCATAGAAATATCCAAAACCGTAACTATATTTCCTTTTGCTAAAATAGAATGATACATCCCTGTTCGGCATTCTACCCGATTCTTTTTCTGACAGATACGAATCTTGGTGTTGGTCATTCTGCTCGTCATGGAGCCTCTGGTGCAGGTCATGGTGGTACGAGTGGTAGAGGTTACGCACAGACTTATACCGGTCAGCCATATGGTCACTTGTACGAACCAACTGAATTCGGCAGTGCTGGCGGATCTTCAGATTTTACGCTTCCAAATAAACAGATTGACCACCATCCTGGGGGAAGAGGTGGAGGAGTCATATTCCTGAATGTATCTGATTTCATACGAGTAAGCTAGCTACTGAACACAAACTGAGATCATTATGCATCCTGATAACAAAAAAAATATTGACTAATAGGTAGATGGAATAGTGAGTGCCAATGGTGGCCCTCCTCAGGGCAACAGTGCAGCTGGTGGTGGATCGGGTGGTAGTATTCTAGTACACACCACAAAAATAACTGGATTTGGAAAGTTTATGACCGAAGGAGGATCTACACCAAGCTCAGGAGGGGCCGGTGCTGGTGGGAGGATTGGTGTTTATCTGATGGTAATTTGTTTTATTTATTTTTTAATCACATTCTGATCGTTAGTAAGTGTATTTTTGTATGTACCAGGATAACACCACCTTTATCGGTAGATTGGTCTCAAGTGGTGGCTTGTCTGGCCCCAGTGGAGAAGATGGGGGTCCTGGAACTGCGTTCGTGTACCACGCTGGCCACCAACACAGAAGCCTGATCATTGACAATGATGGCAGGACTTCACAGTATGCCGGGGAGATCAATTCTTATCACGATATTTCTCAGGACAGTTTCAAAGCTTGGATTCTCCCGAATTCGGTGGACCACGCATTAGCGACGCGACACGGTAAATTCGATCCTAATCCTGCTGAAAACAGAAAACCTGGATTTTCCACTGAGATGAGTTTTGAGGAGATGCAAGTGTTCAAGAATGCCCACTTAGCGGTGATGCTGTCGCATGGAGCTAATGAGACCATGGACACTGTACCAAATGATGTTTACATGCATTTTAGGCATATGATAGGTAGGTTTTAGGCCTTACTTTTGTTACATTTCGTCATATTCTAGAGGTGTGTAGTCAAAATATATATAAATATATTGTATATGTAAATATTTTCTTCATGTACTTTATGTGTAGGTGACAGATCTGGATGTTTACACATCGGTCCTGGACAAGAAGTTGATTTGACAAGGCAGTTTGTTGATACACCTTTCAGTTCTTACATCTACGAACATGGACACTTGACATTGGCCACCCAGACCCGAATTGAGAGTGTGTTTATCCATGTTGCGGGCAAACTCAGTTCGATTGAAGAAATGACTATGACACAAGGAGCTCAACTTAGGCTATTTTTGACAGGTGTGGTGTTTTATAAAAAAAAGGTTTTGCTGATTTATAGTTGATTATAAGAAGCAAACAATTTTCTTTAAAATACCTTTGAATGCTATATATATCAGTCTACTGTTGCTTAGCGAACAAATGGAAAAGGTTTCCGGTCTGATCAAACATGAATTTCTTCCAGGCTCTGCTGGCAAGGAAGATGAACACAACTCTTCGGTGTACAAATTTCCTCACAATGTTCGAGTTAAAGATAAATCTTCCATTGTCATGAACGGACCACAAGCTCATGAAGTTCCTTTCCAGATATTTTCCAAAACATTAACAGTAGATGGTGGTGCTCAGATATATGGGAAGCATATCATTTTGAATGCTGTTAATATAACTGTGGATGATGGAGGCAACATATCAGTTAACGACGGCGGCTATGTAGCTGGTGAGGGACCCGCTCCAGGAGTGGCACACAAACTTGGACACAGTGGAGCGTCGCATGGCGGGATGGGTGGACGTGGTTGGTGCGGTGGTTTTGTGGCTTGCAGGCTTCGAAGAAACTCGCCTTACGGGACCGTTTATCTACCCAAAGATTTTGGAAGTGGCGGCGTTGGTAAGTAATCTTTTAGTTGCATTGCTTTTGTAAATTCACAGATTCTAGCTTGAAGTGTTTAGGAAACTGAATTTAATCAAATTTAAAATATTTCGTCAGGTGGTGTTGGAGGTGGTGTATTGAAAATTAATGTTGATAATATTCTTCGGACCGATGGGCTTATATCTGCCAGCAGTAATTCTGTATCTAGCAGTTTGGCAAGTGGAGGCAGTGCAGGAAGCATACTCATCAATTGCAGAGCTTTCATTGGATCATATACAGGTATATTTATGTAATCAATACTGGATTAACTATTGACTTGTATATTCAAGTGCTCAGGACTTTATGGAAAATGGGCTATATAGCTATGTTTAATATGGAGCCTATATTTTCCTCATTATTTTATCTCATCATAAATAAATTTCAGGTCATATCATGGTAAATGGGGGCTCAGGAAATTACGAGCGAGGTGGAGGTGGAGGTGGTGGTCGTATGGCCATCTACCACAGGAAAGAAATCAAGGATCAACCATTCCTAGGCAAATTGACTGCTTACGGCGGGTCGGTAGGCCCGTCAGGAGCTGAAGCAGGGGCTGCCGGAACTATTTACATGCACCACATCGATGATGATCAGGGAATTCTGATGGTTGAAAATAATGGGAATAAACCAATCGATAAATTCATGCATAACATTGGAAAAAGGCTCGACTTCACTTACTCAAATCCGCCAGGAAAAGCTACTAGTTTTGGAGCTGTTGGAGGAAGATCTGTTTCGAGCAGTGTCGCTCCTTATAACAGAAATTATCATTACAATTGTAATTCTTATCCAATAGTTAACAATCAGGATTACTATCTCCTGCCGTACCTATTTGACCAAACGCACGGAGACGACAACAATCGAATTTTTGTTGCAGACGGTAAATACACGACCATAACCATGAATTTGGGTACTTCCCAAAATATCAACAGAGTTAGGATATTCCCCGCCTGTAATTTCCCAGTCCATTTCAGAGTCCAACTGGTAGCTCCCACTGATGTTACTGTTCCACAATCCCGGTACTATAGTTCTAATCAGGGATATGTAGAGCATGCGGACGAATGTACTACTGGATCTTTCGCTGACATCATAGTCGGGCATATTCCTGCGACTGCCATTAAGATAGATCTTGTCGCCACCAAGACCTATTGTAATCAATGGTTGGCCGGGCTGTCGGAAGTAGAAGTTTATATTGATGGTAATACTGTCAGAGAGAGATTCCTGAACAGGGAACTTCACGGTGCTTCAACATGGGTGGAAATTCTAGATTCTACAACCGATCATGAACTTTTTGAAACTAGGATAAGAGGTGGAGCAAGTCTGGCTTTCATGTCTCATGATTTCAACAATGTGAGTATCTTTTTCCAACAAGGTTCTGAATTAAAATCTAATTCTGTATTTTGCTATCATTGTATCCTTTCCCTTTTGCTATTCTAGGACACTGATGACTTTGAGATTGGAGTTAACATAGGACATATCAAAGGAGATAAATCAGGCGTGATTCAAATTGGACATAAGCAGAATTGGACAATTAATTCTTCTAGTGTTGACATTCCTGCCAGTTTTAACTTGTATGAAGGGTCTAATCTACTTCTTCCTGAGACAGGATTTTTCCATAAGGTAGAAAATAACTTCTACTCGCTGAATCAAAATATTACCTGCTACCATTCTTAATATATTATTATTTATAATAAAGGTGTCCCTATATTCGAGTGGAGGTAATGTCGAAGGAATCAAGGAAATACGAGTTTATGACGATGGTGTGTTTTCTCTATCTTCTGTCTACGGCTTTGACGCAGGACTTAATGCACAGCCGAGATCTAATGCTTCTGAGCTTCAAGTTCAACCACAGCAAGCTTCATTCTCTTCCCTTCATGTCCAAAGCGATGGCTATTTTGAGCTCTTGCCATTTGGGTAAGTTATAATGGTTCAATCTTAACTGTTTTCTCTTTTCCATAAGCTGTATGGATATGTTAACATATATATAAACTACGTAGGAACTCTGGTTACAAAGTAAAAGCTACCAACCTCACTATATACGGTGGAGGACATTTTGTAACACATGGCAAACTGGACTTGGAAGTAGACCATTTACTGGCTGTATATTCTGGAGGTCGTATCAGCTTGGACGGTGGAGGGTTAGTTTCTTAATTCTTTGTACTTATTTTCATATCAAGTCAAGACAGAATTTGTCTTATTACTGATGATTGTATACTTTATATTGTTATTTCATCTCTTCCCACAACAGATTCAATTCTACTGAGCTTCAAACACTAGGCTTTGGAAAGGCCAGCTCAGATGGTGCTAGCGGCGGAGGTCACGGAGGTGCAGGAGGCAGAGGCGCCCATGTTAATGCTGTAGGAGTACCATATGGAATTTTCACATCTCCCATAGAACTTGGTTCTCCGGGAGGAAATGGATATAAACTTGGTATCTATTACTTTGGAAATGAAGCTGTTGGGTAAGTACAGTCGAAGAATCATTCTAATAATTCAAACTTAATATTTAATACTTTAAATAAATGCTTATTGTAGAAATATTCCTGTACAATTTGGACTTGGAGGAAAAGGTGGTGGATCTCTTCAAATTAACTCCAAGCATATTCACGTTGATGGTGAACTATCAGCTCGAGGTCTCTCTGTGGGAATTTCAGCACGTAATCAAAATGCTGGTATGGTTTAAGAACTTCTGTTGTTAGATATGGTGGTATATTGTATCTGTAAAATGTTATTTTGTTTTATTTTATCAGGTGGTGGTGCTGGAGGCAGCATCTCGATAGAATGTGAAGAACTCGATGGTTACGGATCAATTACTGTGAATGGTGGACATAGCAATAGTCGAGGTGGCGGTGGTTCGGGTGGCAGAATTGCTGTTTATTACTGGCATAGTGACTTCAATGGCACCATGACAACAGTGGGAGGTAAGGACGCATGGAATACGAAATACAAATCCCATCATTTCTGGTTTACCCTTTATATTTTTGTTATTATTATTATTATTATTATGTATGTAAGTCTGTTTTCAACTGTTCTATCATGCGAGACTTAAGCCGTATATATTTTGTAGGATCAAGTGCTCATGAAATTGGTGCTAGCGGAACACTGTTCATGCAGCATGGTCCCAACAAATATACTGATGAAATTACTGGACCGAATCCCAAAACCACCACTAAGTTGGTTGTAGATAATGGAGGGCGTAATTACCCACAGGGAACTTCTTCCAGGGGCAAAATTAATTTATTTGATGGCAGGTAAAGTACTGGTATGAAACATTGCAATTATTAATAGATAAAAAATTTCAATAACGATAAATATCACTTATAATGAAGGTACCCTGTCCTGAGTGAACTTCTTGGTGGCGTGACATGGCTTTTGCCTCCTCTATCAAACAAATTCTTACTGGATGAATTTGCTATACTTGGAAATGCACAGGTTGCTGTCGCCAACCCTGAGTAAGTGAAAATAAAGTTTTGAACTTGTGTTTTGTCTGTGTGGTTGATTAAACACTTTCCATCACAATATTTCAGACCGCTCGACGATATCCATGTCGTAGTTCAGAAGTTCTCCGGCGACAGAAGTGGTGTTTTGCACATCGGTGCTCTGCAAGATTTCATATTCGTTACAATGGACAATAATTATTTGGGAGCGAGTGTGATGGAATACCAGTGCGCCTACTAAAAAATTTCTCTTATGCATTTACTTCTAGCAGGTGTTTGTTTCTTACATTTCTCTTTCAGAATTGGAAACATTACTTTACCCGAGCAGTTGTTGGTGCGGGATGTTTGGATGGATTTGAGTGGCATTCTGAAAGATACTGGGAGGGTTGAAGTGGAGAGTGGCGGAGAAGTTACGCTATGGTCCCATGCTTCGACTGATCCTGTGCCTCAGAGCGGAAGTAGAAAATCAAAACTATTTATGTAGCATTGCATATTGTATTGAATTTAGCCTAGCCGTTAGTTTTTATTTCTCATTTAGACAATTCTGACACCACATCAAGATATCCGAATGCTAATTCATCTTTCTCGCTTCATGAAATGCTTGTGAAGGCTGATGGAAAGGTAATTTGTCTTTAGTAAAAATTTAGTGATATGCAATATAAACAATAACAGGGCTTTTCTTTTAACATTAATTATGATAGTAATACTACTAATAATAATATGCTTCTGCGGCTTTAGGTTTTTGCCTACTCTGCAGAAAAATTCAAGCACCCGATTGAGCTACTCATTGGAAATTTTGTTGTGAAGCGAGGTGGTTATGTAACAACCAATAATCTAAGACTGCTTACTGACAATACAACTGTTGATGCTGGAGGTTCTATGACTTATCTATGTTTATATGCACATTCAACAGACCTCTATTCATCATTCATATTTAAATACTGCTCTTTATATTAAAGGCACTATCAGTGCAGCTGGACAAGGTTACAGTGGCAATCAAGGACCAGGCGTTGGAGCTAGCAGTTACAAAAACACATATGGCAGCACGGGTGGTGGCCATGGTGGACGTGGAAGTCCGCCTGTATCTGGTTTAGATAGTTCCCTGGCGTACGATGATTACAGCAATCCTACAATGCATGGTAGTGGAGGTGGTAATGGTGGAAGTGGTGGAGGTATGTGTTGTACTATACGGATTATTACTGAAAAATATGCTTCAGGGCTCAAGAGTGTAGCACTAATTCAAATTACTTGATCTTTGGCCATAGGAGAAATAATCCAATGCCTATTTTTACAGTTCCTTGTCATGTCACCATAATCGTGACAATAATACACACATTTGTACTGTTTTTTATTCATTTATAAGGTATATAATGTTCTGATTACATCAAGGTATTATCGATGTCCACGCTACCTTGGGAATACGTGTTGAGGGTTTAGTCAGTTGTGATGGACAAGATTCCTCAAGTGGTGGAGGAGGCGCTGGCGGCACAATCCGACTGCAGTCTGATCATGTCGATGGGTCTGAGGGAGAAATAAGAGTGAATGGTGGACAAGGTACTGTTTTTCGATATGTACAGATTATAGAATGTAGTTAAGTTTTGGATTCAATATCTGAAATCAATAATCCTATATACAGGTGGAAGCAACAGTGGAGGTGGTGCTGGCGGTCGAATATTTGTTGACAGTGGTGATCTTTTTACGTATCATGGTCAACTAATATCTAAAGGAGGTCTGGGAGGTTCCGCTGGAAGAGGTGGTCCAGGAACTGTATATATTCTCAGCGATGATTCAGATGCTGGAAATTTAACAAAAACTTTGCAGGTAACAATTGATTCCTATATAATTACATACTGCTTTGTGAAAATTGTGCAATATTCACTTCTCCTCTATTCACATGTTACATATTTTATTTCCAGATAAATAATGGAGACAGCAATGCTGGTTCCCATCGAATTAACGAAATCGAAAGACTTGATTTGTCCGGGCCATATTCTACTACCAGGGACCCGACTACAGTACTAGAAACCAGAAGTGGAGTTACCATCACTAGTACACATACACCTTCAAGTTACTGTTGTAGTTATCAATGCAGTTACACTTGTTACTGGGGGTAAGTACTATGGTTATGTTATTTCTGTTAACAATGCATTTTGATTGTTAATTGATAAACATTGTTCTTTCAAATTTTTCAGCCTCATCAATGCCTTCATTGGTAGTGGTCGGGATTCATCCCACTATAGGGCCAGTGGTTCCGGTGAGCCTCTTATTACCATTAAGCTTCCCTTCACCATGTATGTTAGTCATGTCCGGATGTTCCCTTACTGTGACACAGCGTAAGTTACAATGAGTTCAATTAAACTTTTGATTATTCTCTGTTTTTTTATTGCATATCCGTATATGTACCATATCTGTGTGTATATATCTGGCATATATATTTTTCAATAAATGGTTGTCCATTCTATTTTATTCATTGTCGGATAATATTTCTTGTTCCTATGTTGCTAGATTAAACACCGACCATAAGGTTGAAGCTCTTACTGAAAATGGAACAAGAATCGACATTTCCAATGGCTTTGTGGGAACTACGCACTGTGGCACGCAGACATATGAAAACCATCATGGCGATTATGATATTGAACAAAAAGTTTCTGAGGTAAGATCTTCTTCGTTTGACAACATTATAGAATTTTCATTCATTTTTTGAATCGTTTATTTAATGAAATTCCCGAAACAAGATTTAGTATATGTTATAGTTCCAACTTCTCTTTAGATATATGTGACACTAAAAGCTGAGAATTCTGAAGTTGCACTGAGTAAGATTGAAGTTTGGGTGGCAGAGGATCCGGCAGACAATGTACAGCTAAGATATTCGAGAAATCCGAATTCAGCCTGGCTTTTGCAACCGCTAGGGACGGATGTGTTCGACGAGGTATTTTTATTACCTGAATATAAAGCCTTCAGTAGGCTATTTTAAAATTATTATATATACTGTGGCTATCTCAATATCTAGTTCACCATGAACAATTTGTTAACTATTTTTTATCTAAGGTTTTAGTAAGTGGTGGTGCCGTACTGAGTTTGGAAGGAGAAGACATAGATCTTAATGTAGACGACACCACTGGAGATAAGACTGGTCTTATCATCGTTAGACCGAAACAAGTAACTACAAAATAATTTTTACTACAAATTCTTGTATAATTATCAATGAATAATTTTCAAAATCATGTGTAGACTTACCATAGTCGGACATCAACTGGACATGTCATGCCTGTGTCCTTACTGGTGCATGAGGATGCTACTGTGAAGCTGCCGGAAACTCTTTCATGTAGGGAGGTGGACATTACCGTAAGAGGTAAGATCTAATCAGAATCTAATGGGAATTTTTCGATAATTGGTAATATCCAAATTCAGGGTATTTTGAAAACATGGAAAGCCTATCC
This sequence comes from Halocynthia roretzi, assembly GCA_013436055.1. Taxonomy (NCBI): domain Eukaryota; kingdom Metazoa; phylum Chordata; class Ascidiacea; order Stolidobranchia; family Pyuridae; genus Halocynthia; species Halocynthia roretzi. The sequence continues at coordinate 324,059 of QRAM01000008.1, read as the reverse complement.
ATTGGTTCGCATTGCAATGTTACATTCGAGCATCACCACACATCTGTCAGTACGGAGCTGAAACTGCTCACTCTTCAAACCTTTGCCACATTCAATGTTAAGACGAGAGGAAATCACCCTACTACATTGAAAGGTTCTGTCCTTGACCTGCGTAGCGGAGCTCTGATATCATCTAACGATCTCCACCTCGATTTTGTCAATATCACCGTTCATCCGGCAGCTGAAATTACGGTCTCTGAAGGATTGCCTCAAGACTCTGAAAGCGGTATAGACATTTATTTTGTGATAACATGTAATTACATCACATATATGGTACTTGAAATAAATGAACTTATAACCATATTTTCTTATTTTCTTATTTGAGAATTTATTTGTTTTCAAGTGAATATTTAATATTCCTATTAGATTCCAGTTCTGGCAGGCATAGCACAGGAGGTTCATCTGGTGCTAGCTATGGCTCGACCGGCGGAAGAGGCGCTGCCCAACCGCTTGCTGGAGCTTCTTTTGGAATGTTTTTCAAGCCTGTGGAGTTTGGAAAAGAAGGCGGCCATGCCGTGTTTCCACACAAGGGCGGTAGTGGAGGCGGACGTTTGAATATAACTGTGCAAAAAATATTAAAGGTTGATGGTGTCATATCCGCTAAAGGTATATTCGCAATATAATATTTTTAAAGTGTGGTAACAAAATACTGAAGACTTAATACTCCATTGTATTGATCAGGGGGTTTCTGGAGATCGGCTCGTGCTGGTGGCGGCAGTGGTGGCAGCATATACATTCAGACTCATGAATTTGACGGCGAAGGTATTGTGGACAGCTCCGGAGGAGATGGTTTCAATAGTCAGTACAGAGGTGGTGGTGGATCCGGTGGAAGAACAGCTGTCTACTATGGTGTCAACTACTTTGCTGGTATGAATACTCACTGTAGATATACTTAGTATATACTTGTTGTAATGTTAATTGTGATTATATGATTTGTAATTCCGATCTTTCAAAATATCTTGCAAACAGGAAACATGAAATCCCAGGGTGGGAGAGGATATGAACCCGGAGGACCAGGGACAATATACATGGAAAAGGTGGCCCCGCCAGGCGTCACTTTCTTAGACGGGGCTTCTGAGGAGGGCAGATTCACCCATGACTCAAACGTTCAAGAACCCGTTTCCAATCGTACCCTCTACATGAATAACCTCGGTTTGCTGCCTCGAAATCCGCTGGCTAATCTCACTGGTTCTTATGAAGACATTGCTACGGTATGTTTTATCACGCTATTCATATAAATACAAAGAAGAATATGCTCATGAAATATTCCAGGGCACTTCGATTGTGTGGCTGAATCCATCAGATATAGTTCCTGAAAATTCAACTGATGATATTGTGCTTGATGAAATTCATTTGTATGGTGGAGCTACCCTTGCATTCGTCAGACCAGATGATCCAAAGTATGTGCTACATATTTTCAAATGTTATTTTACATGTATGATTCTTTGTTCATTCCTATTTCTTTTGCAGGTCTCGCATAAATATTCGTGTAGGAACTATGTACGGTGACAGGAGTGGTAGACTGCTTATAGGAGCGAACCAGACATTCTACTCGGTGGAATCGTCCCTGCCTTGTAATACTGATGTTTACAGAAGAGGTGAAGCCATTATGAGAGGAGAGGTATTGTTTTAGTTTTAATTATCTCTGTGTTTCTCGTTTTCTTGAATTCAGTACAGTTATATATATCGCTAGTCAATTTTTACATCCTCAGGTTAGAGCCAATGGAGTAACAGTACGTGTTGAAGGTGTTCTGAAAAATGCTGGCAAAATAATCGTGTCTGACAAAGGTAAATTCTAATTGAATAATCATGGTAATGTATCTTCATTGTAAAACTTTTCTTTCCAAATCTGATATCGAATTTGTATCCTTTCAGCATTCCTGTATTTTCAAAGTAGTGATTTGCCTGTGGTTCAATTGTAAAATTATTATTTTTTACGAAGGACGAATTGAAATGTATGAGATGATCGATCGGGAAGGCGAACCTACTCCCGAACTCAAATTTGAATCTATATTTGTGAGAAACAGTGGCTCTTTCTACACAAGAAATGGTGAAACTGGAATAAGAACTTTGACAGGGAAGAACATTGAAGTATGTTTATTCTTATACTATATTGATCTATTAATCATGCTAGTTGAATCTCCTGCCCATCTTCAATGAGTGGTCATTCAGTTTTCTAATTATCTCACTGCTTTCCATTCCATTGCTGTATTTATCGGACTCGCAGGTTTATTTTTTCCTAAAATCAACTTATGTGTTCATATTACTAGGTTTTTGGACTTGCAGAGATGCAAAGTCACAACTTGCACATCAACGTTGAAAACTTGAAGGTAGATCCACTTGGGTCATTACATGTCGATGGAGCTGGAATAGAGGAAATTGGTAATATTCTGTGTTAGCTTTTGTTATTCCTCTAATCTCTAAGTTTTTTAAAACTTTTTGGTTCTTGTAAAGAGATTGTGTACCCCTACTATCAATTTTTCTTAGGCAGAGGGAATGACTCAGAGGGTGGGAGCCATGGTGGCAGTGGTGGCGCGTACGATTTTACCGGATCGCATCCTCATGTATGTATTTGACATGAAATGAAATCCAGGTAATAGAATTAACACGGTTTTGTCCCTAGGGCTATGGATCTATTAAAGATCCGAGCGAAATGGGAAGTCCTGGTGGAGGCACACATCCTGGTCTTGGAGGAGGGACATTGAAGATTGTTGCCACCAATATTATTCATAACGAGGGAAGAATAAGTGCAAACGGTGCTCCTGCTACTGATAATAATTCAGGTGGTGGCAGTGGAGGAAGCTTGTCGATTGATACATTTAGAATCGAGGGATTTGGATCTGTTGAGGTTAGAATGGAGACATTTCAGATAAAGCATTTATTTTTGATAACCATGTCATATTTTCCTTCTGCTCTCTCTTTTATAAATTCTCATATAAAATATATATTCACTAATATATATATATTTATGTGTCAGTCAATAGGAGGGGGAGCCTTTGGAAGAGGTGGAGGTGGCAGTGGTGGAAGAATGGCAATTCGCATGACGGAAGACAATTTCTTAGGACAGTATTTGACGTCGGGCGGAGACGGCGGCATAGCCGTGGACAGGAGTGAAGGCCGTGGATCTGCTGGTACTACGTACCTCTTCCAGCGCCAAGATGTAGATGCCAATGGTACAATAATAACTGAAGAAAAGGAAACTTTGGTTATTAATAACAAAGAGTCAAAGTATTGGAGATCTGGAAAACCAGAGGTAAGAATACTTCATTATACTTTAACTTATCATTTACATACAGAGTAACATAGTGTGGGCAGGGAAGTTACTTTTCTCATATATCTGTGTAAACTGGTGATAATAGCTACATGTAACATCTATATTGCTTTTTGCAGCATACTCGCACTTGGATCACTGTACCGTGGACAACTCTGTACGAAGAATTTGCAGAAAGCACCTTGTTCTCCCATGCGTACCTAGGCGGTCATGCGCATATCGAAATCCTGCCAGTAGACAATTCAAGCAGGCCTGTTGCTTTACCGCTAGCACACAAACGCATAGTGGAACTCGGTGAAGTCAGCGGTGATAATACAGCAGTGTTATATGTGCTAGCAGATCACAAGATTAATATGGACAGTGATCTCCTTGGTCATGTCACTCTACCAGTCAGCGTGGTAGTTTTAGAGGTAATTTTACATCATTTTTTCCATTCTTTTTGATTTTTTTTATCTCTTCACCATTGTTTGCTAGCATGGTGAGCTTGTACTCCCTGAGGAAACCAATTTGGCAGGAGTGTATCTTGACATTGATGAAGGAACAGTTAGTAACTTGGAGAGATTGAACATTTCTCATGGTTCTACTGTCACAGTTTCACAGAAGGTATATTTCATGTATTTTTTTGTGGACCTTACAATTCAAGAACATCTTGTTTACTTAATATACAATGTTCTTTTCACTGATAGGGAAAAATTAACAGCGACGTGGATGGTAGGCTAGATTTTGAAGCATTGGAAGTTGGAAACGGAGCTCAGTTTTGGTGCAGAGAACGTTCAGCAGAACCGAATACTATCGCCGGTCATGTTGCCATGAATCTTACAGATCGATTTTCAGTCCGAGCCAATGGCTACTTCTGGTGTCATAGCTTGGTTGCTGAAGGTATTATGGTTAGGTGTTACGAAGAATATATAATATGTGATCTTTCATTTGGTATGAGATTATGGATTGAAGATAGATGTTCAGATCTTCAGATCTTAAATGTTCAATTTTCTTTGAACCACAGCTGACCACATAGACCTTGACTCTGACGCGCACATGGACGCCACTGGTGGTGGACATTACGGTAACTTTGGTACTGGAACGGCAAGCGAAGAACAGTCAGCACGTGGTTCTGGCCCTGGGGCATCACATGGTGGCAGAGGTGGACGCAGTGGTTCTAGTTTAACTGTTTCTGTTGATAATCTTCTTGGAAGTGGCCCCTCGTATGGCAACTACCTAAGTCCGGTAAATCCAGGTTCTGGATCGAATTTGATTGGTGGAAATGAGGTATTTATATTTCATTTCTTTCGTATTTTAATGAAGCCTGAAATGTAGGCTTAACCAGTTCATTTTTCATGGTTACAGCAATCCAGGGGCGGTGGTGTTCTCAAGCTGAAAGCTAGAAACAATTTCCTTTTGGATGGCAAAATAACTGCCAATGGTAATAGCGCTAACATTGCTGGAAATGGTGGAGCAAGTGGTGGAAGTATATGGATAGAAGCTGATAGATTCACAGGTTTGTCTCAAAAGTGATTTTCTCAGCTCTCTAATAAACAGGCTAATTTACATGATGTTTGAAAATAGGCAAAGGCCGCTTGCAAGCACATGGCGGTGATGGTTCTTGTGTTCCTAACTGCGCTTTGTGCGATAAGTACAGACGATGCCAGCGTTGCCATCGGTTCTTCATACTTTGGGGAGCCAACATCTGTGTTCAGGAAAGCTTGGCCCATTTGAATAACCATGAAAAGGTTTATGGATATATTGTTTATTGGTATTTTAAATCTTAGTAATGGATTTGTCATGCCTACGGCAACGATTAAATTATGCAGCCGTTTATTAATATTGAATCCGATCAGCTGTTTGTCCAAAAAAAGTTTTCTGCATTTACTGACCACTATTTATTATAGACAAAACCAGGACACAATAACAAAAATCGACTTCGACAAATTCATTAGCAAGTTGAGTGTAAAGTTAAGCAAACTTTACTGAAGTTTTTTTATTGATTTTTCCAGATCGCTGGTGGAGGAGGCGGTGGTGGACGAATTGCAGTTCATGCAACAAACATGAGTACTTTCATTGGCGAAATGACTGCTTATGGTGGAAGAAGTGATTCTGAACCTGGTGGTTCAGGAACTCTTGTTGCCGCTCAAGAAGTAGAATCTAATTTGATCACTACTCTGACAGTGAATAACCAAGGATCAAGACCAGTTTCCACTTATCTATCTGGTATTTATACTTTTCAGTGGAAACAAAACATGGAAATATGTTATAATTGTTTTATTTGTTTATTTATAAATCTTAGTTTCATAAACGGTTTGAAGTTCATATTTGTAATTCACATCAACTCCGTCTCAAACTAAACTTCCAAATGAGTCCTGTGCGCTCAAAAATATTTTGACAGAATCCTCTGTTGGGAAGCACTGATCTTACATAACTAAATCCACATTTATCTGTTACAGATCTGGGAAAAACACAAGACAGTGGTATAACCAGTCTCCTGCTGTCCGATTCAACCACCGATCATCATTTATCTAGAACAATTATTAAAGGATCAGCACATCTTGTGATCGAAAAGGTAGCTCTTACTTACTATTTATAGTATACATTAAATTTTTAAAACCTGTTAAAGTTTTCGGTTATATTTGCTGTTATTTTTAGATTGGAGATGAAGAGGAGCAAATTGTCATTAGCATAGATGCCTTGGACGGTGATAAATCTGGATTTTTACATCTTGATCCTGAAGTGTCCGTTGAATTGGGTGAAGACACTGTTTCTCCATTCCCATCTTCCTTCAGAGTTTATCCTGATACAGAACTGAAGCTTCCGAGGGCTGTTTTCCTTGACAAGCTATTCAATAAGGTATTTGTAGAAATATATTTTCCTCTTAACATTCTCTTGAATTTTGCGTTCGAAGTATAAGGTACCACTCTATCATTTTATATTCTTCAGTTAAATTTGTGTAATGTTTTAATGCTATTTGTTATATCTTCTTTTCTATTTGATATTTTAGGATATCCACATCGCTTCAAAAATTTCCAATCTTTTCAACCTTACTATTGGTGCACATATTCGTGTACTAGTTCATGATAATGCAGAGATTGTTGGTGTTGGTCCTGGACCTGCTGAAAATGATCCGTTTGGTGATTCCGTAAAAAGAACTTTTCATATGGGCTCGCTTCAAATACTCACAGGTAAATATCATTGAAATATCTGCACGAAAAATGTTACTGATTCTTATTTCACATGCTTGTTGGGAAGCGAAATTTACCTCGAAATTTTTCCGTTTTTAGACGGTGAACTCGATGCCATGTTCGAGAACAATGAGATCCCACCGAACCCGAGTCCGAGTCTTACCTTGAGTTTGACTGAAAATCTCAATCTACACCCCGGTTCAGTCCTGTCTGCGCATTGGCTCAACGTATCCAAAGCCAGATCTGTCGTTATAGATCGCTCGGCTAAAATTAATGGAGTTGGACTGGGAGATGATAATATAGGTGGTGGAATTGACTTCAAAGACTCTGGAGCTTCTGGTGGTGGACACGGTGGTAGCGGCGGATCAGGACACAAGCAGGTATTGGTATTCGGATGAATATGTAATCAAACTAAACATTAACTATAAATTGCGTCAAAGCTATATAATATATAATTTCTTCAGGCTATTGTTGGTGCACCATCTGGTTCGATTTACCAGCCTGCTGAGCTAGGCCGTGGTGGTGGTGACAGTGGAGGTATCCGTGAAACGACTGTTTACAAAGGGGGGCGTGGTGGAGGATCCGTGTCCATCCATGCTTCCGAATATGTAACTGTTGATGGAATTATAGACATGTCTGGTAGTCCTGGTACTATGGGTGACAATCTTGGTGGGGGCGGAGGGTCCGCAGGAAGCGTCTACATCACCTGCCAAAACTTTGCAGGTCACTGGCATCCCTGTGCTTACAAATTATTTGCTGTTTTTATATGTGCACATGTGGTAATGTAATTTTGAATTCTCTCATCTAGGCCAAGGTTCCATTTCTGCCAATGGTGGAACAGGATCTGGTGGAGGTGGTGGTGGTAGGATTGCAGTTTGGTTCGACTCCAAAACTTTTAATGGAAAGTTGTTCTCTTATGGTGGTAGGGGAACATTTGAAAGTGGAGGTGCTGGTAAGTTTGTAATATATATATATAAGTCATTTGTAGTTTGAAAAGATTCTCCTTTTATTTTTTGATATAAACTAATTACTTCCAGGAACCATTTTGCTGAGACGAATCTTGGATGGAGATAACGATTCTTATTCTGACACCCTCAGCGTTAACAACAATGTGAATCCGAATCCAAAGAACCAGCAAGTTAATTTCTATGACTTGATGTTCAGCAATGAGAAAGGAAAAGATAGTGGGAGGTATGTCAAGCTAAACTGGTTCTTGACGATAACGATATGTAATAATCGTACCATTTTTACAGGACTTTTATACTTGATGGAGACAATAAGGAAAGTTTGAAAAACCTGAAATTTGATGTACTCGAATTAAGCGGGAATGCTCACCTCGCCGTTTACCCTGTCAGTCAGGACATCGAGATTCAAGTTGCAAATAGTGTTGGCGATCGTACGGGAACTCTTCATGTTGGCTATTACCAGGTCTGCAATCATAGACCTGACAAGACAAGACTTTTTAGTGTTGCAGTATACTATGTATTTGCCAGATCAGTGATAAAAAGCATTACAACTTGTATTTCTAGAGAACCTAACTTTATTGCTATTCCTAAATTCCAGATAATGTAGAGAAATGTTACAGATAAATGATATCTAGGATCCCAAGTTATAAGAATACTTGCTTAAACTGAATATCTTGGTAATATAATTATTAATTGTAGTCTAATGTTACTCTCTTTCTAGTCTCTCACTCTCTCTCTGCCATCCACTTCCCCGGAATTGTTATTCAACTTGGAAATTTACGAAAGAGCGAAATTTAAGAGTGACGGAACGCTGTTTGTGAACGACGTTCGTATCGTTGCGGCTGGTACCATCGAGGGAGCTAAAATACTCGAAGTTGGAAACGGTGGCAGTCTTTATATCATGTAATTATCTTAATTTTATCTTTTGAAATAATGACTATTTTGTTCAGTATCGAATCCTAACTGCGGTCATTATTGTTAATGTAATTCATGACAGGCATACGTCCATACTCGAAAATATCACAGTTGATAACATTACTACCACGCAGCAGTACGTCGAAGATCCGGATGATGTTATTATTCCTTTTGAAAAAATTATAATACATGGTGGTGGAAAAGTCATTGTCGAAGCGTCGCACAAAGGCGTTACTCTGAAGGTAGATCATATTGGTTATACCTATTCATTTATATCAACCACCTTCAAGCAAAAAAGCTGAGGTCATAATTAAAAGTCATATATTACCTGATATTAACATGGTATGTTGTCATTTCTTATTTCCTAGGGAAACTCCATACATATTCACTCAGGTGGTACACTACTTGGGGATCGACTCACCCTAAATGTTGAAGATATAGTTGTGGAAGATTCCGGATTGATTTCGGTAAGTACATAGCTTGTATGCTTACTTATGGCTCGAGGTCGCAATGCAACAGTTTGATATATTTTATATAATTATGAATATTATCTTAACTTTCACACACCTTGTCAAGGTGACTTGCAATCGGGGTTGGCATGACTGTGATGGCCTCGGAACGTCACCCATGGCAGATCCTACTTCTGGTTCCAGCCACGGCGGTATTGGTGGCCCTGGGACAGAACAGACTATCAATAATAACCGGAAACGTCGACCTCATGATAGCTTATCCATGCCACAGGTATTTTGATATACTGCGGTCATTAGTTGTTATTTTATGATTGCTGATTATTGTATCAATTCTTTATCAAAATTGAGAGGTTTCCTCAATGGTTCATGAAATCTGTAAGGAGTTTTCCCCTATTCTTTAGCTCTTTGGAGGTAGTGCCAGCCAAGAAAAGTCATCAGGTGGCGGTGTTCTGAGTATTTACGCAACTGAATTAACCATCGATGGTACTCTGCGAACGAACGGGCAACAAGGTGCGGTGCTCACGTATTATGATAAACTTATATACGGTGGTGGTGCTGCAGGAGGAAGCATCTTTATTTCAGTTGGTTCTGTCCTACGTGGAAGTGGAATGATACAAGCTAATGGTGGAAAAGGTATTTCATATATTCCTATCTATCTATCTAGAACATATTATGATTCATTGCACTTTTATATATTCGTTTTTATCTCATGCTACTGTTCTGTCTATTAGGCCTTGGTTCAAATTCTGGTGGTGGTGGAGGTGGAAGAATAGCTATTCACTACAACCGTGATGCAGAAGCAGCAGAACATGTCAGTTTGGGCACATCATGGACAGGAACAATTGAAGCCAGAGGAGGAAGGGCTAAATTTCACAGAAACGGAGCAGCGGGAACGGTTTACCTTGCCGAAACAAGAGACCAGAGTTCAGAACCAGTCACAAAAGTCATCATAGAAAATGGAAATCGACTGGTAAAAGTGGTGAGTCTTCAAAATCTTCGTTCAAGTTGTTGCCATTAAAACCTTGCTTTTACATATCTTATTTTTTGCATATGAATTCTATGCATTACTAAGACTCGTTTTATTTTAGCCAAGTACTGTGGTGAAGCAACGTGATATCTTGGATGCTTCTGTAGCAAGTACATGGCTTCTAACAGGGCTTAGTTCAGGATTAGATCTGGAATTTTCACCTGTTCAAAAACTTGATGAAATGGAGATCAGTGGAGCAGCCACTGTCGCTTTGTTGTCTATTGGTGAGAATTCTATGCTTTTTTGCTTATGCTTGGCTCCTCATACTCTGTTACTGCACAAGTAAGATTTCTCACTTGACTGTAAACTTGACTTGACTTGACAGGCAACACAACGTCAGATGTCGTAACTCTCGAGGTCGGTCGGTTGACCGGTGAAAATATTAAGCTTGCCTCACACCTGCCCACAATACACACTGGTGAGTATTCGAAATATATTGATATATGTTCATTCCAAAGATAAATGATAATTGTCTGTAACAGGACTTATTTAAATAATCTTGAGAACTGTTAATTCATGATGGGTAAATGCTCAACACAAACTTATATTCTGACTGTACTGCACCTCAAGTTATATTGAAATTTACATCTGATTCACCATTATAGGTGAAAATCAACACATTAAGATCCAGAATACGGAAAGACACCTGGGAATGAATCTTCATGTTCACGAAGGGTATTTTTAGAACTATTATACAATTATTTAGCAGTAATTCATATCTAACAATTTTGGCAATCTTATTCAGGTCTTTCCTGTCTGTGAGTACTTTAACTTCTCTTCATGAAACCAATCTTGGCTCATTGGCGTCTGGGACTATTATGTACAAAAGCAATCTCCTTCTGGAAGGAACTATGATAGGATTTGGAAATCTAGATTTATTAGAAAGTCATCTGGACCTCGGACCTGCTGGAAGGTTTGCTTCTGTTTCAAGTCTATTATCTTTCATGAAATATATCTCAATCATAATTCATATGAATTATATCCGCTTATCTCCGTCACAGATATACTAATGTGGTACCGGAAGCCGACAACAGGAACCCATTACTAGATGCTCAAGATGTCACAGTCGACTCAGAAAGTACGATACGTTTCCTTCCAGATATCTTTGAAGATGTTTTCAACATTGAGAATTATCCTGGAAAACTCGAAGTCACCGGAAACCTGAATATCAAATCCAGGGGGATTGTTGAGGGACGTAGACTGAACATAAAGGCAGATACAGTCAGTGTTGACGATGGTGGTAAAATAGACTTGGATGGTAAAGGCCATGACACTGGTAGTGGACCAGGTAAGTCAGTGAAAATCCTTCTGTCTGTCTAATGCTATTCACATTTTATTCAATAAATTGTAGCTTCCTCCGGTGGGGATATATTCCTGTACGTCGGCGGAGGTCATGCTGGATTGGGTGGTGTCGTCCGAAACCAAATTCCTTCTTACTTTCCCGATTCCTGCTTCACTCCTGCACAGTTTGGTTCTGGAGGAGGTGGTAGAGTTACGGCCACAGGACAGAAATTGGGTGGTGCCGGAGGCGGTGCACTGCAAATAGATACAAGTTAGATGTTATACTGTTTTTATTTTATTGTTTTCTTATGGATTAGAGAAATAGTATGGGATGTGAATTCCTGATTGACATGTCATATGTACTTCCAGAAACTCTTCAAAACTATGGTGAAATTTCAGCTAGAGGAAAGAATTCACATGATTTGTCTATGGCCGGTGGTGGAGGAGCTGGTGGCAGTATATACATTACAGTAACTGCTATTTATGAAATTTTGAAGAAATTTCTATGCATTTTTCAGTGAAGTAAACGTGTATCATATTCTTCCAGACTGATGCTTTAGAAGGAGATGGAAAATATGCTGTTGATGGTGGGAATGCAAATGCAGGGAATTCCGGAGGTGGAGGTGGCGGGCACTTGTCCATCACATATAAAACCGCCAGTGTCGATATGACCTTGTCGCAATTTTCCTCGAACGGAGGAGCCGGTCTACGAAGAGGTGGCTCTGGAACAATCTACTTCAGTTCCAATCCATCTGCACTTAGTACTACAACCGAAGTATCTAATAAGCCTTCTGCTACTGGGAAAGCATCACTGATGTTCAGGCTCCCTGAGACTAAGAAGAGTCTTCTGATTGTGCGAGGTAATTTGACTCCAATCTTTGTTATTTTTCCTATCCAAATAACATTACTATAGATATGATTGGAATTACTTTTATTGTAAAGGCCGTGATGATGAGAGTTCTGCAACGGAATACACCGTCATTCCCGATGAAGGGACCGTGGATGAAATGAAGTTCATCGGAGGAGCATCCAAGTTGAAATTCCGTGATCTTCTGCGGACTGATCCAATTCACATTTTCACGGTTAAAAGTCTTTCTTCAGATGATGGAGGCAGTAAGGAATCTGTTAAGTCTCTTCTGGAGATTGGTTATAATCACAGGTAGAATATAGGTCTAGTCTATCTTTCGTATTCAACAATTATTTATTCTTTTTTTTCGTAAATGTCAGTTATTAATATTTCAAATTGTATGTATTATATGTATTTACCTTAATCGTTTAATTGCATTTCTAATTTATCTTAACATTTTTTGCTCTAAGATTCTTCATCGAAGAATCAGAACCTGTCGGTGCAGAATACGTATTACCTGTGGACACGATGGTTAAGTACGGTGGTGCTATTTCCATGCCATCATCTCAGCCCAAGCTTGTCTTGGAGTATGGCCGTCAGATGACATGGTGTGGTAAGGTTACAGGCGTCAACGACCTCTTTGTGACGGACCAAGGGACGCTGTACACCGATTACCCCGCCCATGGTGGAATTGAAACGCAAGAAGACGGTACTACTATTCATATATAAACAGTAGAGAAGGTAATCCCACGATTTTCTGATATCTTTGTGTAGGTGTTCTTAAACTCAAGAATGTGAAAGTTCTTCAAGGCGGTCGAGTGATGAAATCCGCACAGTGTGATGACAACCCCATGGGAACTAAATTGAGAATCAACATTGATGAAATTTTCGAATTCGATCCGGTGTCCGTAATCCACGAATCCAGCTTTGTCATAACAGCCGCTCAGAGACTCACCTCCACCAGTAGCATCACTCAGTTATCGAGCTTTCCGAATTGTCCAAGTGAAAGCGTGGACGAGACTCTAACCAGGAAGACGGTGGAGTGTTTGCAGTCTGAATGCGATGAGTGCTTTGGATGCATCGGAGGAATTATTGTAGGGACAGGCGGGTTAGTCAAGTTCTATGTTTTGTTCTCATTTTTCAATTGGCATATTTTCTAAAATTCAATTTTTTTTTAATTCTACAGTAAATTCTTAATGGTTATTCAACTCACTCTAAATACGATTCACATTTCAGTAACAATGAAGCTTGTCAGGCAAACGTGACCTGTGATTATTCTTCGCTATCGCTGGCCTTCGGACAGACATGTGAATTCAGTTCCAGTTACGATCTAAAGAAACTGACATTGCTAGGTGGATCAAGGTAACAGTTATCATTAATCCGGTATTTCTAATGAACATCACTACTAATATTTTCCAATGATATTATTATATCCTCTTTGTGTTCCAGCATTACTCTGAATGCAGACCAAGCTTCTAACATTACAATCGAGAATACAATGGATATTGGTTTTGGGAGCAGTTTGATTATTAATGCTAAGCAGGTGAGACCTTACGGACCTTTATAACCTTTAGTACTATTTTAAAAATATTTGATTCTATTCCTATAAACCTGGATGTGTTTTATAATTATATAATTACTTGTTTAAAACTTGTTTGGTTTTTACCTTTGACAGGATGTGACGATTGGAATCAATGGTAAATTACAACTCGATGGAGACATTAAATTCAACCCAACTGCAGTCTCTGGTGTCCTGCCTTCCCTGACCATAATAGTGGATTCTTTATCTGGACGTGGAAGCATCAGTGCTCCAAGTTCAACAATGAATATTGTTATCAAAGGAAGTAACAGTATATGGTCAACCTATCATGGAGAAATACATACTGCTTCGTCTTCAGCAACAGCTTCATCATCACCGGGGATTGCTTTCATTTCTGATGTTTCAACTGAGGCTTTATTGGTAAGAGCATTGTCTTAGATAATTGGAACATAGCATAGTGCTAATGCTTGTTAATATATAGATTGAAGGTCCTGGTACATATATTGAAGAAATCTCATCTGCCATCAGCGTTATTGTACTGAAAAATCATGCTGCACTCGTAATTGATTCACGGGAGTCGGATGCAAAAGCTATTGCAGAAGTAACTGGCGATGGAACTGGCCTCCTAATTGTTAGAGGTAATGTACAAATACAAATACCTAGATTTTTTGTACTGATGTATTTCCGATAATTGTTAGTATCATCATATTCTCAGGAACTGGAACCGAGGTTAAATTTTCACCTGCAGAACCTCTTGATTTTGCTAGTCGCATTAAGATTGAGACTGGAGCAATTGCTACATTTGTGAAAGACGATGGAAATGAGCTTGCCAGAGTTTATATGGATCAGGCGGCAGTACATGGCACACTCAATGTCGATTCACTAGTAGTGAGGGCAGGGGGATCTGTGGAACTATCCGGGAATGGCGCGAGACTATGCACCAACGCTCTTGACCTTCGCCAGGAATCAACCATGAAAATTTTAGATGGTGCCAGGATTGGTGATTGCAGTGGCTTGGACGGCGACTTTGTCATGGATGTCATAAGAGACGTGACACTGAGGTCTTTCTCTACGCTGGAATTTGGAATTGCTTCAGAAAACCTTGCTATCCGCGTAAAGGGAGACTTGTCCTTGAAGGATGGTGCTAATATGCTTGTGACTCCGACCAGCGGACAAAATGAACTCCATGGTGTTGATATAACAGCTAACAATCTAAATGTCGATGCTGGTTCTTCCATATCTGTTAATGGAAAACATACTGGAGCTACGTCTAAAGTACTGAAGCATAGGTGAGCCTTGAGTTATAATATAAGTCCACTAGTTGGGCAAGAAATTTGATTTCCATTGTTTTTGGTAGGTTACTGTCGATTGAAGATGAATCTGAAGCCGCACAGTTCAATAATGGTGATGGTGGGTGGCTGAAAATCAATGCTAATGAGACAGTTACTCTTGGTGGAAGTTTTATGGCTGATGGGGCAAGCTCATCAAGTATGATTCTTCTAGTTAAACTTAAAACCTTTGCAATTAAAGATAAACAATTACATTAATTGTTTATCTTTATTACATTAATTTAATATCTGATCATGGTCCACCTTGTTTTTTCACAGAAAGCAGTACAGGTGGTAGCCGTGGTGGCTATATATTTGTACATGCCAAGACCTTACTCGGACACGGTCACTTCAGCGCAAATGGCGGCAATGGCTTTTCTAGTCGAGGTGGAAAGGGTGGTAGAATTGAAATTGCATCGGATTCCAGCATGGAAGGATTCACAGGAACATTCGAAGCCAAGGGTGGAGTACACGTTGACAGTTCACCCTGTAGAGCTGCTGCTGGTGCCATCCTGCTTCAGTATGTCTCAAGCCTGGGAGCTCCTTCTACAGAGCTTTCTGTCGATAACGGTTTACTGCTGGATGAAACAGAGTTTGGTAATGGAGAGTACTGCCCATACAAAGAAGAATCAGCAATAGCCTTGAGGCTTAAATCAGACTCTGAGTCTGTGGATTTTGACAAAGTTTCTGTCCTTGGTTCTGCCTCTGTATCTTTTGGTACGGTTTCTGACAGCAGAATAATAGTTAAGGAAATGATTGGTGACTATTCTGGCCTCATCGCGATACCTAGCGACGAAGAATTAGAAATGAAAACGACAGCTGATGCTCGTAGTGACTTCAGTCTTCCCGTTGCCTTGAAAGTGGAGAAAAATGCAAGTATCCAATTTCCATCTAAACTCAGAATCTCCCACATTCATCAGTGCGTTTATCCAAGTAGTTTCGATTTTGAACTGAGAGGTTCGGCTGTAGGAGTCTCTTCCGTCACGATAGGAAAATCGGCACGTAGTTTTGTTGGCAGTGGCTCTTCCATATCTGTGTTTAAGGACTCGACAACGGACTTTAATAGCTTCCAGATGTCCTCACTCAAGCTGCTAGCGAACTCTAGTCTCACGTTTGCTGTCGAACCATCAGTGCCAATCTCGCCACCAATATCTCTGACGTTACTTGAATCGCTAGATGTCAGGTTTGGTGCCGTTCTTCAATCTGGTATCTTCAAGATAATATCTCCCAATATCACTGTTTCGTATGGCGGACGTATTTCAGTCGACAGCTGGGGTAATGTGGCAGGCAATGGAGATGGGTCTCCTGTATCCGACTCCAATTATGGCATCAGAGGAGCTTCCCATGGTGGATGTGGCGGGAGCAGCGATCCGAATGGGAATGCGGATACTGAGCTTTGGTGTTCTGGATATGGCTCGATTTACAGTGCAGACAAGTTAGGCAGTGGTGGAGAAATAGAAGGTACAATCAATAGTTGTGATACAGCAACAGAGTCTTTTGAAATCTGCACTGAAAAACTGAGAGCTGGTGCTGGAGGTGGTGTTATAAGCATCGATGCAACATACGTTCGAAATGATGGCTTTATCAGCGCTAATGGTGGGAACGGCGTTACGCAATCTGTAACAGCAAAGATCGGAGGAGGTTCTGGTGGATCAATATCTTTGGTTGTCTCGGAAACCTTCAGAGGAAATGGCCTGTTCGAAGCAAGGGGTGGTAGCGGGATGGTTGGCAGCTCTGGAGTAGGAGGAGGAGGTGGCGGACGCATCGTCATCAAAATCACTGAAGCCTCTTTGTACACTGGGACATATTCTGTAATGGGTGGCCGACTTGGCGAATCTAGCAACTCTGATTCTCTGATGCCAGCATCCGGAGGTTCGGGTACCATATTCATCGATGAAAAGAGAGAAACAACTATTGGTGGCACTGTCACTAAAGTTCCATTCCAAGCATTTATTGTTGACAATAATGTTGTGAAAGTAACTGAACAAGGTATGTATCCTGTTCATATCTCCTCCAGGCAAAGTTTTTTGATAAAAATTAATAAAATTTTTCATTCTAGGTATATCCACAACCGTGAGTCTTGATGATACGACCGCGACCCCACCACTGACAATCATCCGTGAACCTGCTGATGGAAAGAAACATTTAGAATTCGATGAAATTCGGGTTGTAGGATGTGTTAATCTTCTCACTATTGGAGATAATGTTACCTTGGAGGTACGGAAAAGGAACTTTCCCATATTGCTTCTATTTATTCAACTTATATGGTGTTGTGAGAGATGATCAATTCATTGAAACTTTGCTTTGAAAACACTTATACCAACATATTAGCATGAAATTTATTTGTTATTTTAGGCAAAGAAACTTTTCAGTGATTCAACTTCAATTATGCAAGTGAGAGACACTCAGATCCTTATCCTTGAAGACAATGAGCATAACTCGGCGCTCGGATCCAGTTTCCATGTTTCTTCTGGAGGAGAACTGAGGTTGCCTTCATCAGTATCACTTCAGGGATCGAATAACATACTATCCGGTTTGAATTTTTGCTCTGCCCTCGAGAGTTTGATTTTTTCTAATTCCAATATTTATTCAAATGACTTTATCCCTCTGTAGGATTACTTGTGGATGTGTTTGAAATGGTAATCGCGAGCGGACAGAAAGTGACGTTCTCTTCTGAAGGTCGAACTGCTTCTTTCAAAGACGGAAAGTACTTTTCTGTGTCTGAACCTGGGAGCTATACCTTCTCTACTTTGACAATCAAGAGTGGGGCACTCGTCCGCTTTGGTTCTTCAGAGAGTCTGTCAGTTCAACCATTGACTATTGGTAATATATATTCATGACATATTCAAATATTATAATGAGCTATTTTTGCTTAGTCTTTCAAATATTTTCAATATCATACTTTTTAGGTAAGTGACTGAATAGTAAATGTCATTGATAACCTGAAAATGTTTTTTAATTTCACTTGCTCTGTGTTTTCTTCTGTAGGAAAACTTGAAATCTTTTACGGTGGAAAACTGGCTGGCGGAATGCTGTCTTTGCAAAGCAATGAGATCATAGTTCATTCTGGAGCATTAATTGATGTTTCCTCTGGTGGATACAAGTCAGAAAGTGGCCCCGGCAAGGGTACAACGGTTAGTTACCTGGATAACAATGGAAATCATCGGTACCTGTATATATTGAAATATACAATTTTCAGGCCGCTGGTGCTGGATATGCTGGGCACGGCGGACAAGATCCTTCAATCGGTGGTGCGGGTAAGTGGTACGGCACTCTGGGGACAGTGGATGATGCAGGAAGTGGCGGTGGTGATAGCTATTCAGGTGGAAAGGGTGGATCTGGTGGCGGATTTTTATCGATCAATATGGGTAACAGCTTAATTTTGGATGGTGCAATACTCGCTAATGGCATGGGCGGCGTAGGATCTGGCACAGGTGGTGGCAGCGGAGGTGGAGTGAACATCGTTGCCAAGTCCGTAACAGGGCATGGATCCATATCGGTCTTGGGTGGAAGTGGTAACGGACAAGGGACGGGTGGTAGTGGAGGCAGAATTGCAATTCGGATAAGGGAGGAGTAAGTGCATTTTAGTTTCTAGAGTGAGTTGTTTAATAAGTGCTTTGATATGATATATATTGCTCTTTCAGGTGGTCTTTCAATGGCCAGTTCACCATGCACGGTGGCGATAGTCCAGCAGGCATAGAATCTGGGGCAGGAGGCACTCTGTTCGTTCTCGATCTGTTTGAGAAATGGGGTTCCAAACGAAGACTTGTTGTCGATAGCACTAACATAAATGATGCTGCCAAACCAGCTGCATATACTGTTGTTTCATTAGCTGATCCAATTCAACCCTATGAATTTGACAAAATAACATTACTTGGTATGTCCTTTATGTCCAAATTACAGATCTTGACTTCATTCAGTTATTTGAGATAAAGCAACACCTTTAATGTCACTAGATAGTATTTGAAATTTTTAACTCCAACTTGCTTTTCAGGTAATGTCAAGTTTAAAGTTATTGGTGATTCAGCCTCCGTGGAAGTTCAAGAAGTTGAAGCATCTGGACAGGGCTGTCTCAAAGTGACAGACGGTCAGACATGGAACATTTCACCAACACGATCTGAATTGCGCGTGCATTTCCATACTGAAATTGACAAAGGCGGCATAATGAAGTTCCCTGACGTATTGTACATTCAAGGAACACAGTTCCTTGTAGATGGTATCAATTTGGAATAATCTTGTGGTGCAAAAACTAATAGTTCAACTCGGATACCTGTACTAATAGTAACATTATTTTACCAGGAAAAATAATTACAGCAACACTCACATTGGAAGAGTACAGCAAGCTCTATCTAGGTGAAGACTCCAAGCTGGTGGCGCCGCGCATTCCGGAACTCGTCTCGTGCCACAGTGTTAGTTCTCTCACTGTAAAACGTGGAGCTGTGCTCTCTGTTGCTGGCTCTCTGTGCATCGTGGTTAACGACATATCCTTTAAGAGCGGAGTAGAGCTTAATCTTCCTTCGATTCAAATCAATGCTACCAGGATGGTGCTAGAACGTGATGCAACTCTGAGTGTCAGTGGTCAATCTGACGGGGTTATGCAAGATGACTCGTTGCCTTCTATAGCATCGAAAAGTTCAGTTGAAAATTTTGCTGGTGGTATGCATGCCAGTTTAGGTGGTGGATGGTACTTGATGCAGGATGACAGAAAAGCCTGCATGAGACCGTTCGGCTCTTATATCTTTCCAACTCTGCGTGGATTCGCTGGTGTGTGATTTTATTCTTGAATATCTCTAAATTAATATGTATATATTATTGATTATTCATTTTGCAAGATGAAATCGTTCACTCAAAGCCAGGAATTGTTTTTACTCTAGGTAAAGGAAATCAGTGGACAAAAGGTGGTTCAACTATCCGTCTCAATGCCCACTTTCTAACCTTGGACGGGCTGTTGTCCGCAGATGGTGCTGATGTGGAACTGCAAGAAAGTCATTTCCTTTCCTCTGATGTGACGTCTGGAGCAGGTGCTGGATCTGGTGGAAGCATATGGATAACTGCATCAGGATCGCTAGACGGAAGCGGATCATTAACAGCTCGGGGTGGTCACTGTAAAATTCCGATTGGAAACCGTTTGACGAATTCAAGGTATTATTATGGAATTTTACAATAATTTAGATATACTGATGAATACTTTTGTGTACGCAAATATACAGCTAATATATACATTTTAATGGAAATGCATTCCAAATATATCACAACAGATTGCAAAGAATGATTCAAGTTGCTGACACAAGATGTGGAAGTGGTAGCGGTGGGAGAATTGCAATACATGCAAACTCTGAGCACAATAGATTTGTTGGCTCTCACCTGTAAGTACCACTTCAGATAATAATCTAGTACCGTAGTATTATCTTAAATGTTCTGAGTAAGCTTCTTCCATAATAGAGAAATTTTTAGCAGCTTAATGCTTTAGCAGTGGAAAGTTTAATATAGTATACTTTTTAAATGTCATTTTATCTTATTACTCAGATCTGGAGGAGGAGGTCGACCACTAGTACGAGATGCAGATTATTCCACTTCCTCATCGATAGCCGAAACAATCGCCTCCTCCTACGACAACAGCAAACGATTAGGTTTACCTGGAGGACCTGGCTCCATCATGATATATGACATGATTACAGAGAAGAGCAAGATTATTGTAGACAACTCAAACAGTCAACAGCAAGTGATATGTTATCCGCTAGTAGATGAGAGATTGAAAAACATCTTAATTCTTAATGAACTTCATCTTAACGATTCTGTGCGCGTTCAAATGATGCCTTCATTGGGGTCTGTTGCTGTTGATTCGTCCGATAACGATCCATTGAAGTTGCAGATAAATAAACTCGTCGGAGATCGTACAGGTTTGTGCTGTGAATTAGTGAAACTCAATCTCTTGTTGAGCTTTACAAGGCTTATTTTTTTGCTGTACAGGTATCCTTCAGTTGCAATCTGGGCATTCATTGATAATCAAACCACAGAAAAAGGGAAATGAAACAAGTCTGAAGCCTCCTGTTAATTTTGAAGTTGAGAAGGGAGGGTACCTTGAATTTGCAACACACACGACACTTATTGGATTGGGTTCTCCAGCAATGAGACTCGAAGGCGATGCTGTCGGAGTGCAATATTTTACTGTTGGCCAAGGTAATATATGAACTAGTTGTTGTATTAGATTTTCTCTTCTATTGTTTAGTGGAAGTAATAGTTACATTACTGTGCTAGTTCTTGAAACTGTATGCTTTAAATAGAATTTGTAGCACTTATGGGTATCATTCAAGTGATTTCTGTGCAGCTTCTCTTTATTTGGGAAGCTGCTAAATTCGGCTGTAGTAATCCAGTCTTGTGTCCCAATTCACAAAATCTACTTCACATTACAAAGCACAATATGTAAATTTAGGTGCCTCTGCTGTTCTGGGGCCGACCGGAAGAATACTCACTGCATCATCCCCCGATGAAAGTGCATCCAATGCTGCTACAGTCAAGCTGGCTCTCATGCAACTAAATGCTGGCAGTAAATTCGACCTGCTTCCTGACACCGGTGCTAACATTTTGGCTGGTTGCCTCAGGGTCAAGACTGGAGGAAGTATATTTGCAGATTTCCTTGAAATCACGGTAATATTCGATGATATTTTTTGAAGAATTACTTTGCTAGGAAAAGAATTTAAATTCCGTCCTTCTCTAGGCCAGTGAAGTCCATTCCGAACCAGGGAGTGTAATTTCTACGTCTGGTAAAGCACGATACCCAACAGTTCCATATAATAACCACTCACAGGCACTAACTCCACAAGAAGGTGGTGGTCATGGCAGCTATGGTGGATCTGGCGTGGTCAGTATTTTTATCGAGTACTTAGTTTACTCTATACACATGTTTGAAACCAGAAATTTTTCTCAAGGGTGTAATTGGTGGACTAGCACACGGTTCAATGCAAAGCCCGAAAGAATCTGGAACATTCGGAGGAAATTACAGGAATCTGAACAGTCTCTCTTCCGCTGATACCAGTTCAGCAGGAGGCGTTGGTGGCAGTAGAGTGTTGCTGAACATTGGAAAGAATCTGATTTTGGACGGCCTAGTTGACGTCAGTGGAGGATCAGGCAATTCTGTGTATGGTGGCGCTGGTGGCGCCGGAGGTTCAGTATTAATACAGACGAGGTTAATAATAGTTATTTAATAGTATGACCAGATTTAGTGAAATAATGAAGTTTCCTAATTTACATTCATTTTTATATACAATAGAGACTTGGAAGGCTTTGGTGAAATCCTGGCCAGCGGCGGGCAAGGAGTCCGAAGTACTATATCGGGAAATACAAATGAAGTCTTCGGAGGTGGTTCTGGTGGCAGAATTGCGATTGACATTGCACAGACATATACATATAAAGTAAGCTGTCTTTTCAAATATCGTTACTTTACGTACACTCATTACATGCGTGTGTACCTAATCGTGTTTACATATATATACCCAATATTATTTCCCAGGGACTACTAACAGCAATAGGAGGTGTAGGATCTCCGATAACAAGCGGCGACAGCCAACGTTCAGAAAATCGTCACGGCGGTCCTGGATCTGTTTTCATAAAACAAATGCACAACCAGTTGCCTTTCCTGACCTTGAACGTGGACGGTGGCAACCTTGACGTGTTCAAGTACGTTACTATCATACCGAGTGCAGAGCCGTTCCCGTTGACCAGTTTCGATGTGGTGAAGCTTATCAACAGCGCCTCTCTGCAAATGGATTTCCACAGTGATGATGATGACAGCAGTAAAACTTCACTTCTCGATATTAAAAAATTCATTGGGGACAAAACCGGTCTCATCCATGGACATGCGGGCCATAAAGTGGTAATAGAAGTTGATGAAAATAAACCTATGGCTGCCGTTACTACAGATTCTTCTAACAGAACTACAGAAAACTTTGCTCGAACTCCTGTTAATATTATCATGGACAAAGATTCAGAACTTATTATCCCCATACGTTTCAAGGTACGGACTTTGCTTCCCTTCTTTCTATGGTTTGAAAACTTGAATTCGTGATACATTTTAATACAAAATACACAAATTGTTAGTAGTTTGGGTTAATATTATATTTTAATTGATTAGGTAACAGGAGCTGGTGTGATGTATGATATGGATGCAGCTGAACCAAGATCAGGCACAACACCAGTCTCATTTTCTATCAATGGTCGCCTAACCAATCTCCAGCACACGATAGTCGGACAGGATTCAACAGTGGCTATAGGAAAATTCGCACATTCGGCTCTGCAAGAGAAAGGCGCTTACGTGAGAATTGGAGCTCCGGGTGAAGTCGTGTTTTCTGTTCTTGACCTACAGCCTAGATCCCAGTTTAAGTAAGCTGTGTTTAAATTTATTCAAAAACTATTTTCCGTTATTATTTTCGTGGGAATGATACTACATCTTTTCATCATAATAGATTCTCTCCAGACCTTGGTATGGCCGGTGCTATATGTATGCTGCGACTTCAGTACATGTCTCTGTTATCAGCCAATGACTTCCACCTTAAGGCTGGCATGGTAGAAATTGATGCCGGTGCCAAACTGACGGCCGCAGCAGAAGATAGAATCAAAGATACAACTGATAATGATGTTGGGAAGGGACAGAATGGAGCTGGAGGTAAAATGACACTCGTATTGATTAACGCTGTTAATATTTTTTACACTACTACTGACTATCCGTAATCAACCATAAAATATGATAAATGCACATTTTGTATACAGGAAGCCATGGTTCAACTGGTGGAGTCTCTGATCCTGCCGATGTCGGAAATTACCACGGCAGCATCTACATACCTCTCGATCATGGAAGTTCAGGCTCAGTTGTGGGAGATGCATCTCCTGCTCCAAGAGGTGGCGGCATAGTTGATGTAACGGCATCTGATTATGTTATACTCGAAGGTAGACTTACATCTTGCATTTTTATGAACTAACATTCTATCTTATGATGTTATTCTAGAAGGTTGACTTGGCCACTATCCTCATTTGTATTGATAAACTACTGTCTTCTCTATGTAGGCACTGTTAGTGCTGCTGGTGGATCTTCATCTGTTGCTAATTCCGGTGGTGGAAGCGGTGGATCTGTGCTCATTCAGACTTCAACAATCTCTGGACACGGCTACATTGAAGCTAATGGAGGCAGTGCTGTCAATGGTGGTGCTGGTGGCAGAATTGCTGTGTACACCAAATCTGTGTCCAAATTCCAGGTGTGAATCATTTGTTGTATTTTCTCAAAATCATATCCAAACTAATTTATTAACTCAGGAAGTTGAGTTCTTTAATTCTTTCCGAGGCTAAATACAAAATTCTACATACTTTCTTTCCCTGACTGTTCCAATAATACATAGGGAGAACACAATGCCCGCGGAGGAGATGGGTCTGTGGCCAGTTGTGACCTATGCCACGGCGCTCCAGGATCTGTTTATTTACATGAAACGCTATCCATAGCTACGGGTTCGGATTCTAGTGGGACTGGCCCCACTAAAGAAAAGGAACTCTTGATAATTGATGGTGGAGGAAAGAAATGGAGCTCTTCATACTTCACTATGGATTTGAACTCAACGACATTGGGAGACGATGAAACTGCTAGCCTGGAAGAATTGCGTCTTCTAAATAACGCTGCCTTCCACCTTTCTGATTCACTGACATCGCTCAGCATAACAAAGTACTTGTTATACCATGTTAAATTAGGACTGTGTTGCATATACACATTTGCAGCATTCTCTATGGTATAATCGATTATACATTTTTAGGTTGTCTGGAGATCACTCTGGTTTGATTCATATTCACGATAACCAGACTATACTGGTTTCCCGAGCTCAGTCAGAAGCCACTATGCTAAAGATTGGAGCTAGTTTGTGGGTAGATGTGGGAGCTTCTGCTGTCCTAGCAACAACCACTGATGTAATTGGTAAGTCTATCTAAATATAGTGGAAAATAAATATATTTTAACTATGTCACATCCTACAAGATTTCTAGAATGTGTATATCATAGGTGAGTTTAAAATCCAGCTTCTAGGAGGCCTCCGATTCATCCAATTCTTGTTACAGGCATTGGTCCGCAGGCGTTCAAGTGGTATGGAGAAGTGATAGGCGTTCATCATTTGAGAATTGCTCCCGAAAGAATCATAGAAATCGGTCCTGTGGCCCACACTTCGCATATTGTGAGCGGCAATAAAATAGCTGATGAGGCTGGACATTTCAGGTAAATTATATAATATTTAATATCTCCCATTATCCGATTTATCTTATTATTTTTTCTGTGAATAAATATTATTCCAGAATCATTTCTTTGTATAAGAATAGAAATAGAAATGACAGTAATCTGAGTTCCGTCCAGCTATTGTGTAACAGATTATCAGTTGTGTTGAAACCAACACTGGCTATTGCATTCGGGAAGGTTAAGTTCAGACAGCTTTCCACATTCTTTTATTATAATGTTTGAATCTTGTTAATGCTTTATTGATACCGGGTGATTCGGATAAGTATAAATGTGGTTCGGATAATAGATGATATACTAAATATAAAATGTACAATTCTACTAAAATTCCATATACTAAATACAGGTTGTCCACACTGGAACTGGGCACGCAGTCTATTATCAACTATCTACCTCCGAGCGTAGTCACATTTACAGTGACCAATCTCGACATAAAATGGGCAGCCAGAATGTTTGCTGAAAGCTTCTCAATTATAGTGACAGAAGCAATAATTGAACCAAGTGCCACATTGGACTGCAGGGGCAAAGGTTACGCCACTACAGGAACGCCGACTGTGGCAAGTGCCGGTGCATCTTATGCCACTGTTGGAGGCAATGGTTGGGAACAAGAAATCTTTTTGTGCTTTTCCTTAACTTAATTTTACTTATTTTCGAATATTGTATTTGCAGGTAATGGTGTTGACTCTGATGGCCCACTTTACGATTCCTTATATAAGCCAAAAGAAGGTGGTTCATACGGCCTTGCTGCTGATGGATCAAGTGAAGGGTCTCGCGGTGGAGGAGTCATTAGGCTTCGGGTTGCGGCACAGATGTTATTAGACGGTGTCTTGGATGCTCGAGCAGATGACGCGACTGCTAATGCCGGCGGTGGCAGCGGTGGAGCCGTATGGATCACAACAGGTATGACGTTACTTACTTACTTACTTACTTACTTACTGGGGGGGGGGGGGGGGGGCTTACTTACTTACTTACTTACTTACTTACTACTTACCATATTTCAGTAGTCAAATTTTGACGATTGCCTACTTGATTATAATGTGTGTCAATAACAGAAACATTCCGTGGTCACGGTAAGATCGACGTCACTGGAGGCAAAGGATTCGGTGGCGGAGCTGGTGGTAGAATTGCCATTCATGCCTTGTCTACCGGTTACCACGGACAATTGCTAGCCTTAGGAGGGATAGGCAGTAATGATATAGGTGGTACCGGTACAGTCTACATTGAATCGATAAGAAATCCTTCCTACGTTAACGGAACGTCTGATTATGTGTACACGACTTTAATACTTGATAATCAGGTAAAGTGATATCATTTTTGATTACTTGCCGACCTTCTTGTAATTGATTTTCAGCAACTCGTAGTCATTACTGTGAACATCCATTTTGTTTTCGTGTAGAATGCCAATCCAGTCAAGCCATTTGTTTTACGTGAAAAAAATCCAAGAGAACTCTCTTCTCGTGATATCACTTTGACAAGCGGAGCGTTGTATGCCTTCGACGAACTGTCTTTATGGAACAACATGGAATTTGAGATCGATGCGGCCGGAACGGATGCTAGCAGTGTTTCAGCGTCTCTCATTAACATAAGAGGCGACGGTTCTTCTCTTATTATCGTTCACAAAGACCAAATTTTCTATGTTGAATTTATCCCTGCAGAAACAAGGCAATTTTTAATTCACTGTGTTGTTCAGCATATGAAATAGCATCGAGTTTGTCGGTTTTGTTAATTAAATTATTTCAATTAATCAAAATTCCATTCATTTTTTTAGACGATCTGTACCTGCAGTTAATTTCTTGGTAGACGAAGGAGGCAGACTGGTATTATCTTCGGACGTTAGACTTGGTGGCGCCAGAGAAGAGACACTCATCCTTAACGGCGAAATGATAGGAGTCTACAATCTCACGTTGCCCGACGGAAAAATAGTTGTTTTAGGCGCCAACGCGTTGTCAATCTTAGAAGAAGGATTTGTATCCCCTAGCAGTAAGTTATCTGAGTTATATGGACATAGTCGTATTCATTTTAACAAGGTATCATGCATACAATATGCTACAGTTTGCAAGAAGGCACAGACTAACTGGATTTTTCCTAACCTTACCATAAATGTAACGTCTTCTCTGTTGTATGACCCTTGTTTATTCTCTTTTTAGATGCGAATATATCTTTTGATGTTTTGACCCTGGAATCATCCTCTAAGTTTCAATACTTGGGCTCCCAAAAATTTATCCTTGAAGTATCTTCTGCTGTATTGAGATCTGCGGCAAGCATAGAAGCTGATGACATAGAAATCTTTGCCAAGAACTTTGAGCTTGAAGGTGGTGCCTTCCTTGATGTTTCTGGGAAAGGACATGATGCAGAAAAGGTGCCTTTGCAAATTGGCCATTGGAAAGTTTTTTTTACGAACTGTGTTTCTAATTTTGAAATTTCAATATAGGGAGAAGGTGCTGGTGTTGTACTCTCAGATATCGGCACAGGAGGAGGACACGGCGGTCATGGCGGTGGACGTAGCCAACGTGAGGAAGCGGAAGACACCATTGGAGAAGCCGCAGCTTATGGATCCTTCAAGACACCATCACATAAGGGTAGTGGTGGAGGTGGTGCTCAGGTTTATATATATGAATATCTTCTAAGTAATTAGTTTTGTCGCCAAATAAAATAATTGTAATTTCATCAGGCTGGATCTGGTGGTAGTCGTGTATGGCTTAAAGTTGCCAGGAAATTACACTTAGACGGGTTTATTAAAAGTGAAGGCGGACCAGCCACAGGCAATTCCAACCATGGTGGTGGATCAGGCGGGTCTGTTCTTGTACACACAGGTACTTATTGCATTTTCTACATGTGCTGTAGAATTCATACAAATTTATTTTTTGAAATATCTACGTATGTTGTATTTCAGCTGTATTTACTGGTCATGGACACTTCTCCGCTAATGGCGGTGATGCGAGTGGCACTGGTGGTGGTGGATCAGGAGGTAGGATGTCGGTAATAGTCAGCAAGTCATCCAGATTCACAGGAACATTCAGGTTATCATTTGAGAATTGAATATGTTATCTACCAAAATTAACCAAACATATTTTATCTAAATAAATTGAATATGAATTAGTACTATCTAACGAATTATCTATTCAGTGCTCGAGGTGGAACTGGAGACGGTGAAAATAAAAACGGTGCTGCCGGAACAATATTCCGAATTGGTGCAGACATTGCATTTTTCAATGGAAAGGAGGTAATGAAATACAAATGCTCATCTTTAATACTGGAATGAAGTTTTCCGCACTGTTTGTAATTATTTTTTTTATTTCAATAGACTCCGAGTGAGGACAGTGGAGGATTCCTCGGCGTTCTCATTATTGATACGTTTGGCTCCAAATCTCATCAAGCCAGTGTGATCATGCTTGAATCTGGCAAGGATAGTTTTGAACTGACAGAATTAGAGATTCTTAATGGAGCCAGAGTTGTATTTGAAGGACAGAATACTTCGGTCACAATATACAAGTGAGTAAATTAACTTTTAAGATGCAATGGAATTTAATATACTGGTTTACTGCTGTATCTTTCTGACATGTTCTTATTTCACGATGGATTAGATTTACTGGTGACCGTACAGGAATAGTACATTTGCGAAATGACCAAGTTATGCATACAGAGACGTCGGCGTCTGAGAGTGGTTATACTCTAGCTCCAGTTGCTTTTAAGGTAAGGTATTAAGAATTCCATAGGTTAAATGAAGTCGGTATGAATTTATTTATGTCTGACTTTGGGTGCTTGACATAAAACTCCTGAGTCCTGAAAATTAGCTTATTTCTCAATTGTATATATGTTTCATAAGCCTTATCTTGTTTTTCAAGGTTGATCAATTTGCTGAACTTGTGGTCCCACCACGGATAACATTTTTAGGAACCCGCACTGAGATTCGAGGGTTGCTGAGCGGCGCAAACAAAGTTCAGCTTGCTTCAGGCGCGTTGACTACTTTCTTTGGAACTGCAAGGTAAGTCGACTACCCTTCACTTATAATAAATATTCCAGGTATATTAATATGGAATATTGTTTATACAGAACTGCTACCTTTGACAAGGGTGTGAAAGTATCAGTCGGTGCTCCTGCAGAACTTAGTTTCGGCTCGGTTGAAATTCACAGGTTAGAACTTGTGAAGGATGTGATATGTGTCAATGGATAAACGAATGCCAGTGGTTGAAATATGGGAACAACAATAATGACTCAACTATGATATTATTTCAGATCTTCAGAAGTCATTGCACTTCAAGACGAAAGCCCGTTGTCTCTCACCATAGGAGATCTTAAAATCAATTACCAATCGGAACTGTTCATCAACCGCGGTACCTTTTACACGGACGTCGTTGATATTGAAAGTGGCGGTTCTCTTTTAATGAAGGGAACAGGATACGGGCCAGCTAGTGGACCTGGTCAAGGAAGAACTGTCAATGGCATTGGGTATTGCACTTAGTTTTAATTCTGCTATGTAGTCGATGTTGTACCTCCTATACCAGTCCACATATCCAATACCAGTATCATGCACACTACATGTATTCACTAAAATAGACTTGGTGCTGGACATGGAGGTTATGGTGGAGCAAACAGAGAGGATATCAAGGGTGGAGATACATATGGTTCTGTTTTTACTCCTAATCACTTTGGAAGCGGTGGAGGGAATAGTACTGAGGTATTAGAAAGATAGTGATGATTTATATATTAAAAATATGATTATGTATTTAGTTAAATAAAGAATCGATAAAATTACAGATAGAGTTTTCATTCTAATCGTTAGTTAAATTATCTCTTAAATGTGATTTATTAGTTTGCTGGAGGCAGTGGTGGAAGTCTGTTGATTTGGCATAACGGTAAAGACATTTACGTGGATGGATTGGTTGATGTGTCTGGCACTAACGGTCTGGGCTCCAATGCCGGGGGAGGCAGTGGTGGTTCGATTCGAATCAGGACTTTGAACATTTCTGGTAATATTCATAGCAATACATTATTTNACATAAGTCCTGATATGATTCTTTGCATGTATTATGGGTTATTGGTAAGCCCTGCAGTTACTCCATTTTTCATTTATTCTCCGCAGGGCATGGCGAAATGCGTGTCAATGGTGGCGCTGGCATCGAGCAAGGACACGGGGGTGCTGGTGGCAGAGTTGCTATAAAGGCTGCTTGGAATTTCGATTTTCCTGGTAAGGACCACCGGCTCTACCAGAATTTATATTCATTACCATATATATTTAGTATTGTCTCTTCATATGTGTAAATTATTTGTGTCATAAACTTCCTAAGTGTTCAATTTTTAAATAATATTCAATAGGAAAATTACGCTCCGTAGGAGGATCAGGTGCGATCCCAGGCGCTGCAGGAACAGTTTACATAGAGGAAACCAGCCGTGGACCACAGTACGCCGATATTAAATATACAGGAAGTGGTTCTGATCTGAAAATGCATATCTTCCCAGAACACACTGTAATAAGAGTAGACTCGGAAGACACCCATGAACATCTACATCTTAATAAGTGGGCTCTTATTCCCTTTTATGTGAACAATATATCATCTCTCATTATTATTATATAGTTATTGTTTTATGATTTTGTACAGATATGAATTGCCTTGGATCTACACAGTGGTCCAGGGTGCTTTGCAAGAGGAAGATGATAGGCCTAGTGAGATTTATGAATTTGAGGAAGCGAGATTCACCCGCCATGCCAATGTAAGGTTCTTCCATCCTAGTCATGATGCTGATCCAACTGAAATAGTGCAGAGGTAAGTGTATATTTCTTCATATACGGCTTTCAGTAGAATCTCATATAATTCTTTTCCTTTACAACTAGCAATGAAACAGTAATCAAAATTCACAAATTTCTTGGTGATCGCACTGGACAAGTGCACGTTCGTTGCAACCAAACCCTTTATGTTGAATTTTTCTCGCTCGTCAGTAATGAGACAAAAGCTCCATGCAGTTACAGGCAAGTATAAAATTTTATTTGAAAATAAAACAAGGAATTAGAATGATTATTTTTCACTATAGAATCGATCCTGGTGCTAAACTTGCCATGCCCAGCAAATCGACCTTGGTGGGTACACGTACCTGGCTTGCTGGCCTGCTCATCGGCGTCGAGGATCTTGCGATAGGATACGGTGGAGATGTGGTATTCTTGAGTTCGGCGCAGACAGCTCAGATTGAAAGGGGAAATTTGGTAAGGGATTTCATTATTATCAGTTTATTTTTAAAACTTATTTTGATCTTCAATACCATTGTCGTTGTTACTACTTATATTTTTGTTATTTCACTATTTAGCATTCAGTTACTGAGCCATCAAAGTTCAGCTTTGGTTCTTTGAGAATTGCAAGAGGAGGAATAGCTGAAATGAAGAAATTGGACTTGCATTTTGAAATAGATGCTGGTCTTCTTAAAGTGCAATATCAAGGTCAATTCTTCGTTCACCATGCGCTGATAAAAACCGGATATGGCATAGTTGAGAGTGAGGGTACGTAAGCGTACAATATACATTTATTTTGAAGGATGTTACAAACTTGATTGCTGACTGATATATTCGCTCGATAAAAACAGGGATATTCCATCTCGATAACGCCGGCTATGGACCTGGGGAGGGAGCTGGTGCCGGCAAGACTGTATCATTGTCAGGAATGAACGTGGGTACTGGCGCCGGTCATGGTGGTCAAGGCGGCGGACCTGAGCCTGATTATGGAGGTGCCGCTTACGATTCAGTTTATAAACCTTTGGAACCTGGTAGCGGTGGAGGGAATTCAAGTAAGTATATTTTCTCATGTTTTGAGAGATAAAATATAGTTGTAGGAACTTACAAATTGTTTATGTGCAGGCAGTGGAAGTGGTGGTTCGGGCGGTGGCTATCTTTACTGGATTAATGGTCAACGGATAGAGATGAACGGTGTTCTGAGTGCCAAAGGACAAAATGGTCAAGCGGATAACGCTGGCGGTGGATCCGGTGGTTCGATTGTTATTAAATCGACAAATATCACCGGTCACGGAGAAATAAATGTGAGAGGAGGAAATGGCGGTATCGGTGAAGGTGGTGCTGGAGCTGGAGGCAGAATAGCTGTGCTATGCACTTGGCGCTATCAGTATGGTGGTGAATATGTTGATAACGGTGGACTTGGTGTAAGGACTGATGGAACAGACAACCTGTTGTTTGGAGCTGCTGCTGGTATAGTTCTAAATTCTATTCTGTATAAGTATTGGACAATTAAATAGGAAAATTGTTAGAGGGAGTTTTTGTTCAAGAAATATAACACTTCCATGTTTGACCTTCTTTAGGAACTGCATACAAGGAAGAAAACTTGAGACCACCACAGTATCGTCATCTGAAGTACAATCCAAAACTCAATCTGACTTACTTGGCAGTAGATCATACTTATATTCATGTCGATAACCTTGGTAATGATGTTCCTCCACCAACTGTAATAATGGAAGAAGATCTCAATCAGTATGAGTTTGATGAAGCTGAACTGACTGGCCATGCAAGAGTGATATTCTATCATCCTGATTCTGCCAAGAGAACTACGGTACTAACAAGCAATTGTACAAGTCTTGTCAATGTTTAGCAAACTTATAACTACCCTTTTTTTCCTCATGTATTGTATAAAACTATAAACAGCTTTTAAAAGTTTCAATTTCCTATTGTAGAATCTGAACCGGCAAGGTGATGAGGCAATCAACGCGACGATAATCATTCAAATCCATAAATTTATTGGTGATGGAAGTGGTCTCGTGCATCTGCTAGGAGGTCAGAGAATTTTTGTCGAATACAATCCTTCAAACTGGACCAGAACCACGGCTCCGTGTAGCTATTACATTGAGGACGATTCAGAAATTGTCTTCCCACAAGAGGTTTCTATTACTAATACATCTTGGAGTCTAGAAGTAATAGAGAATAAATAATTACTATTATACAGGTACATCTTGAAGGGATTAGAACAACTTTAGCCGGACGAATTACTAACGTTCATTGGCTGTTTGTGAGTCGCGGGGGAACGGTCATAATGGAATCTACTGCCACTACTGCCTTGCCATCTGATGCCTCTACTCTTACTAACATGGTTTATAACGAGGTTGGGTTTTACTGTAGTCACGAATTAGGCTATTCCTGCATTTGTTGCAGCTACAGGTATGTAAAACTCTCTTCAATTTTTTTAGGTTACCAAACTAGGACATTTCTCATTTGGTCTATTCCATGTGAAAGACAATGGTGTTGTAGAATTTACAAAAGTAACAGACAACTTGCATTTGATTACACCTGACATCAAGGTAAGTCGACTTGATTCCTTATCAACTGTTATGTATAAGTTCCTTGATATTTCTATTTCATATTTAGGTTAAATATGGCGGCCAACTGTTTATGAATCATGGTGAAATCACTTGTTCGCACGGGAGAGTGGAAAGCGGTGCTATTTTCCATCTTGATGCCAGAGGCTCTGTGAGCGAAACGGGTCCTGGAGCAGGAAAGACTGTCAATGGTATGCAACGATACTGCTCGATTGTGTTTAAGCCCCTTAGGATACAGTACCATTTCTCACAAAAATTTTTTTGCAGGTTATGGCCAAGGAGCGGGACATGGTGGTCAAGGTGGTGCATTCGATCCTTCATCACCTTCTCCTGCCTATAATTCTGTATTTTCTCCACTTCAGCTTGGTAGTGGAGGAGGTAAGATATGTTTAATGACAAAATCAATTACTACTATTTAAATATCTGCTCGATATTCTGTGTAGGAAATGGCCTCGATAGCAATGGCATTACCGGTACTGGAGGTCAAGGCGGTGGATTTCTTTGTTGGAGAGTTGGAGATCTGATAGAACTGGATGGCTGGATTGCCTTGCGTGGTGGTGATGGCACTGGTACCAATGCAGGTGGTGGTTCTGGTGGATCTTTGCTCATCAAGACATATAACATGACAGGTCTTCATCATATTCACATTTTTTATCTTACAATGCATTTCCAAAATCGCTTCTACTCACTTCATATTCGTTTCCTAATTTACAAAACAGGTCATGGCATTATTGATGTACGTGGTGGTGATGGTTCTGGACCTTATGGCGGCGGAGGTGCTGGTGGGCGCATTGGCATCCATTGCAGGTTTGTAGTTTCCACTAATTATCTATACTGATAATTCTTAAAATTAACAGTAATGTAATTTTAGATGGCGATATTCATTTGGTGGAACGTTCTTTGACCGTGGTGGCCATGGAGGTGGATTTGTCGATCCGATCATTGATGCCTCTGTTTTAGACAATGATAATTCTATGGTATCTGATTCACGTGGAGGTGCTGCTGGTTCCAGCTACGTAGAAGAAAACACACGTCCGCCACAGTATTCAATACTTAAATATGATTCTGATGTCAATATGACTTATGCCCAGGTTGATCACAGGTGCCTAATAACCTCTGCTTAAGAAAATAGAATATGTTGGCTTATACAGTCTAGAATATATCCATATGATTCCAGATATATTCACATTGACAACGAAGGATATTTGGTGCCAGTAGCTACAGTCATATTAGAACCAAACACTTTGAATTACGAGGTGGAAGAACTGGAACTAACAGGCGCCGCACGTCTCATATTCCAGCGCTTTAACGTAACAGAAGAAGGAGTCACAAGCGCTCCAGATGCTCTTAATCGAACCGGTTCGATTCTTCATGTAGTCGTTCACAAATTCATTGGTGATAATACAGGAAAGATGCATTTGATGGATCACCAGGTGAGCTAAGGCTTCTGTTTATATCTTGCCAAAGAATATTTAGCAATTACCAGTAATAATAATAATTATCGGTAACATAATCATATAGGTACTTCATGCTGAAGTTCGAGAATCATCTACCAACAGAACTGAGGCTCCTTGCAGTTTCTTGATCGATGTCGGAGCTGAAATAGAACTTCCAAGTGAAGTACATTTCCATGGCGTTGACTCAATGATAAATGGTAACTTGAACCCTGCAATTTACTCTATATCATTATTATTATCAGTACAATACTTATATATATATCTTGTTATTATAATGAATTCCTCATAATTGTAATTTCTAGGTGCAATGACAGGTGTCCACAGAATGTTTATTGAAGGAGGAACACAAATCCATTTCACTTGCACGTCTCAGACAGCACTATTAGTCGACGGAGATTATGGCATGGTGACCTCGCCTGGTAACTTTTCAGTCAGCGAAGTGGACGTCAAATATGACGGCGGCCTCATTTTCACGGATCAGAATGACCTTGACAGAAGAGACATGTTAGTGTCCGTACCAGATCTCGAAGTAAAACACAGAGGAAAAGTTATTCTCAGAAACAGAGCTGTGATTGAAAGTGGATACGTTGACCTTGAAAGTCAAGGACTGATATCATTAGATGGCACCGGCTTCCTAGCTAATAGCGGTCCTGGAGCGGGGCGTATTTTGGCTAATGGAAGAGGGAGTATGGGTGCCAGTCATGGTGGGTCTGGTGGTCATGCAGAATCTGGTGAGTTCCAGTATACTTACTTTATGAGATGCATTTATTAATGGTAGAGAGTGTTCTAAAAAAAACTTTAATTGTGTCCACCATTTAAACATTTTTTTCATAGATACATCCATAAGCAGTTCATTGAATGACACACATGACATCTCTGCCATATTTCATGGACATTACGGATCTGTAATCACTCCCAATGATAAAGGCAGCGGGGGAGGAGGTACCTACGGTGGTTTGGGAGGTGGGATACTCCATATGAAAGTGGGTAAGACACTTCACATTGATGGAATTCTTTCTGCTCATGGCACGGATGCAACTGGATCTTCATCTAGCGGCGGATCGGGCGGGAGCGTTCTTATCGAAGCTACGAACATGACCGGACACGGTCTGATCAGCGTCAATGGTGGAGCAGGTATAAGCTCAGCTACCAATATCCTCAGTGGAGGTGGTGGTGGTGGCCGCATAGGTCTGCACTTAAGGCATCAGAACAATTACGGAGGACGGTGCACTGCCGAAGGAGGGCATGGTTACTATGGCGCGGCATCTTCTGCCTCTACTGCTCTTCCGGTCGACGGTTCCAGTGGCACTACATACAAGTATGAGTCACGTCGCGGCCCACAATACAGAGACATAAAATACAGTGCTGCCTCTAACACAACTGTTTTGAAACCTGACCACACATACTTGAAAGTAGATGCTGGTTCTCGACCTGGATATTCGACAGACTATGGCCTGATATCACTCCCGACAATGGTAATGGAATATGGAATTGATCGTTACGAATTTGATGAGATTGAACTACATGGAGCAGTTAGCGTCATCTTCTATCATCCCACTGTAAGTATTTTGGTGTGATAAAAAGAACTTGGTATACAATTTTTTTTTTCTGTTCAGTTTGTCATTTCTGTATGTTGGTTCCAGTCATATTACTTGAGCTAGCTTATAAGCAAATATTTCGATTCTCAGAACACTGAAAATATATCTGTAATCGCACATGAGCTTACCGGGAACAAACAAGGACTTATAACAATCAGAGAACGGCAAACATTGTACATTGATTATGTTGAGTCCACTCATACCTTCCTTGATGCTCCATGCAGGTATATAATCGCATAGAGTATTGTTATATTAATTGGAATTGTTATTATTGTTTGAACCATCGCTGACCTTTTTTATAGTTTCAACATCCAGTCTGAAGGCGAAGTCGTATTACCGACCACTGTGATCCTTCGCAATCGCATAACAAAACTTGCTGGGCGAATGACCGGGGTTGAAGAACTCATCTTGGAAAGAGGGTCAATGTTCTACTTGTCTGAAACTGCTCACACGAGCCAGGTCTGATTCTTTAATGTGATATTTTGCATAGATAGGACCTCTTTTGTGTCATAAATCATACATTACACATCACCATACTTCACTGCATTATTTCTTTTTCCCTTACAAGTCATAAAACCATAAGTTTCATTCCAACAATACAGGAATATAAGATGCTGGCTGTAGCAAGAAATATTCATTATCATCAAGAGTTGGTTACTACAAACTTATATCATAATTAGCAAATGTAGGTTGAAGGTTTATTCTCAATTTACAACATTATTATTTCCATTACAGCTTGCTGATACTTCCGATCCATACAACGGTTTGAGGGCTGGTGTTCAGAGATCTGGACTACTCAGTTTCGCAAAACTAATCATCAACAACGAAGGTGTCTTGTTGGCACGATTCCCACATACTCAAAATGCAACTTCTCAAGTGAACAGTGACGTCATCGCTACTTTTGAGGCCGGCGACGTTAGTTTGAAAAAGGGAGGAAAGATGACTTCACTGACACGACAGTTACGTATTGATGCCAATGATGTGGTTATTGAATCAGGTTTGATATTCTATATATACTCCATTGGTTAGCAAAATTGTTTTGGCTAGAATGCCAGGCCATTCGCACAGGTTAGATTCTCAAGGCGATGATTTTTACCATTTAAGAAATCTTTACTAATGTAGCATGTGCAGTATGGTAGTTAATGTTGCAATCTCAATCAATCAATCTCATCTCAAATTCCATTATATATAAATTGATTAAAATTCTTGAATAAATTTCTTAACTAATTTATTTAGTGAATTATTCCCTTCCTCAAATTTAATGTCCCTTATTTTTTGTAGGATCTCTGTTGTCTGCTAATGAAGCTGGATATGGTCCACAAGAAGGGCCAGGTACTGGAGATTGCTCTACGACAGGATGCTCGGGTGCAGGATACGCTTCGCGAGGCGGTCACGGACATTCAGTAAACTCACGTGGTATCTCACACGTACCTTACGATTCGATATTGAGACCAGGAATATTTGGAAGTGGTGGAGGAGGTAAAGTAGTGAGGTTATTGTGACGCTGCTACTTTGGAGTATAACTCAAATACACGTTTTATACTGAATGCTGATCAGGTTCTTATGGAGGAAAGGGTGGTGGTCACATCGGTATTTATGCGGGCGAAAGACTCGTGCTTGATGGAAAAATCACCTCAAATGGTGGAAACGCGGTTGTTAACAATGCTGCAAGTTCAGGTGGTGCTGGTGGCAGTGTTGTGCTGGCTACAACTGCTATAAGTGGAGTCGGGAAAGTAGAGGTATGTATTCTCATTTACTTTGTTAATTATCATTTATTCATATCTCACATTTTGCATAGGTTAATGGTGGAATCGGATATAGCTGGACCCAACATTCAATCACCTATGGTACTGGTGGCGGAAGCGGAGGCAGAATCGCCATTCATGTCGGATTGGAAGTTGCCAATGACACCAATGTAACGAATACATTAAAAATCATCAATTTACCATTTCATTGTACTTCTCATTTCTTTTACATAGTTGTAAAATTAGCCTCATTTTTGAACAAATTGCCTTCTTATCAAGTGCTTGTTTTTATTAGAATGCGGCATCCAGTATTGGTTACAAGTTCCGTGGCATTTTGGAGTCATGGGGTGGCACCGGTTATAAAATCGGAAGTCCTGGAACCATCTACAGAGAAGAAACGTCAATGGATCTTATCGGGTCCTTAGAAAGTTCTAATCCGATCTTGATAGGGAACAACACATCTTCCAGAAGAAAAAGAAGCTTCGATAACGTGGAAACCGTTTCTGCAAGAAGGACGCTCACGATTGATAATGCCAATAGACACGGCACTATTTACTGCGTCAGACTCGGTTGGGTGAACGAATATGCCAACTCTGGACCTTCTGTCCTTTCGCCTCGTTTGGAATTGGACGAACTTATTTTACAACGGGGTGGTTGTGTTGAAATAGGTAATTCACCTAACTTGAACATGCCCCAGGCCCATTTGAAACTGGCTAAATTGTCGGGCGACAGGACGGGATGGTTAGTTTTGCCGGACTATCAGAGCCTCACCCTAGCTGAAGATCAGAAATACACTGTCATCGATACCAACATGATAGTGAATGCGTGAGTTGTGGTTTTTCGTAATAAATATTGAGTTTTTTATAATGTTGAAGTAGCATTTGATTCCTTTTTGTAAATATTCACATACATATTTTTTAACAGGAATGCTAAAGCCCACTTATCACCACGGATCCTTCTTAACACTAAATTGTACTTGCGTGGTCATGTTTTCGGTGTCTCTAACTTCACTATAGGTGGAGTTCAGCCAGGTTTGAAGACCGGTGCTTATGTGCTGTTAGATCGCTCTGGCTTTACTTCTTCTACCAAGTGCAGGTACCACATAATGGATGAATGGAATGCCTGTATATGAAAAAGCTATGTCTGATAATTTGCTCAATTTTATGTATGAATGTTAATGATTGTTTATGTATTTAATGGAAAAGAATTTAATAAGTAAAATCCAATATAGATTTCAATATACTGATAAAAAAAATTACATCAAATTATAAGATACATTAAAATTGAATTGCCTGTACATCCAAAGGTTCAATGAGACAGAGCTCGTCGAAGATGAGGCATGCGTGATTGGAGCAGCAGAACGTGGCACATTTAATTTCAGGACGGTCACTGTTCAGGCCGAAGGCTCGATTGAGACCCAGAGATCCAACTTCTACGACATGACAGAAAATCCTATAACTTTGCACCCTTGTGATAGGTAAAAACAAAATTAATTGATTGATGTATCAAGGAAGTAGGTAATTGGAAGCATTTTGAAACTTTATCATTCCACAATAGCTTTGACATCGATTACCAAGCATCTGTAAAGATAGGATCTACACTTTCGATCATGACCCAGCATTTCAAACTAGAAAAGAGTGGTAATGTAGATGCCCACGCATCAGGATACAGTAGTCAGTCTGGCCCCGGTGCAGGAGTTACATGTTCTTGCAGTGCTGGAAGTGGAGCTGGTCATGGAGGTGTGGGAGGAAGAACTAGTGGAGGGTATATTATTGCATAAAGATAACGTTGGAAAGTATTCTATATTTTTAATGATTCAATATTTCACTCCAGATGTGGAGGTGGAGCGGAATATGATTCTGAATGTCATCCTCTCATTACTGGCAGTGGTGGTGGAAGTTCTGGTGGATATGGTATGTTGACTAATTTATTTATTTCATAAGTATGTTGTTCATGTACATAGATATTGTATGTATGTCTTGACGCAATGCATAAAAAATACATCCACTCCGCAGGTGGTGGTGCACTTCACCTTGCCGTGAGTGGTTTGGGACTAGTCGATGGCACCATTACGGTACGTGGTCAAGATGCGAGGTCTACTTGCAGTGGTGGTGGCTCTGGCGGAACATTAATTGCGCAGTCTTACTGGTCTCACGGCTGGGGTCACATGATCGGCGACGGAGGAAACACATACGGAACATGTCATCAGATATACTGCAGCGAATCTGGAGGTGGAGGTGCTGGTGGAAGGATTAAACTTCTCTCGCCAACAGGTATATCGAAACCTTTGTTTTGGACCAGAACTATCAAAGGCGGAACAGCTCCAAGTTACCACGGAGAAGTCGGCACACTGTGTCCTCTTCCAAGCATCGATTACTTTGATTACTTTGTGTCCGAATCGTCTACTCTTTCTTCGCAACATTCTTGTGGTTGTGTGGACACATCGTTGAACAAATCTATGAGTTATTTCGAAGGACAGAGGGTCTGCTCAGCTAGCGGAGAATGGAACTCCACAACGGTATGTAATTATTTGTGTACTTATTCATTGAACTATACAATTATACAACTTGTGTAAATTATGTAAAACGGCTTGATGATTGAAATGTGTATGCATTTTTGAGACATATATTTACAAATGCAGAGCGCATGTGAATGTGAATTCGGTAAGACAGGATACGCGTGCCAGTTTGATTGTGATGCTGATGCGACCTGCGGTGGACGAGGTGACTGCTCCAGCGATGGTTGTTGCAAGTGCCATCATGGCTATGTGGGCCAGAGATGTGAATATGCATGCGATGCTGAAGTTGACTGCAGTGGCAATGGACGGTAAAGTTTTTTATTACATGTTACATTTTGTCTGGGAGTGATTATAATGTTCTTTTCATTTGTTACTGGTATAGATGCAATGACTGGGGAGAATGCGAGTGCGATGGTTGCTATAGCGGAGACCAATGCCAGTATATTTGTGGTGCCGATCTGTTAGCTGGTGAACCATCTGACGAACGAGGTTATTGCATTGCAGGACAGTGCTTGTGTCATAGCTGCTACTCGGGTATAATATATTTATAATGTAATTCGAAATAGGTTTTGTGAATTCTTATTTTCTTTATGCATATAAATTTGGTTCTTCGAATCAGGGACCTACTGCTATCAATCTTGCTCTGGTCGTGGAACATGTGTATCTGGTTCATGTTCCTGCACTTTGAGCAATTTCTGGACCGGACGGAAATGCGACCAGTCACGTTGCCCCGGCGCCGTGCAGATCAAAGCCAAGGATGCGCTGCAGGAACCCGATTTTGCTGAAAATGAAGACCAAGTGATCACTAGATATTGCTCGAATCGTGGAATATGTAATTCAGCTCTGCACAGGTAACTTCGGTTATTTTGTGTACAATTTAAATCATCCTGGTAAGTTTCCTAATCCGGCATCTTTAAATTCAGATGCTACTGTAATCCTGGTTGGTCAGGATCTGCTTGCGAAAGATCAGACTGTCCTGGAGAGCCTGACTGTAATGGTCGTGGAACATGTACGACTGACCAAGATGGAAATGCAATGTGCTCATGTGATGCGACATTCTTTGGAAATGCATGCCAGCGACAATGTCACAATGGTAAAGTGGAGATGAGAAACTCCGCTGTAGATTTACTGGATGTGGTGATGGACAATTCTACTATAGTCCATGGTAATGCGGTTTCAAACATATATAGCAGTTTTCAATAGACATTACTATTTCTAAAATGAGATCTTCAAACAGTGGAAATATGTGAGTGCGATCCATGCTGGACTGGAAAAGATTGCGACGTTCTATGTTCGGGATTCGGCATCTGTAATGGATTTACTAGGACGTGTAAATGCAACAGCATGTCTGGCTGGCGTGGAGACCTGTGCGAGGTCCCCGGATGTCCAGGGCTGTACGGCAAAGATTGTTCCGGTCACGGCGAATGTCTGAGCTCCACTCACACGTGCGTTTGTGATCCTGGATGGAGAGGGATCGCATGCCACGATACAGACTGTCCGGGATCGCCCGATTGTCACAATCGAGGTTATTGCAATGCTACCAAACCGACTGACATAGTGACTGATGATTTAACAGGGCGGGAAAAATGGAGTCCAGTTTGCACAAATTGTATAACTCTATGGATGGGATATGCATGCAATGAACCGTGTATCAATGGAGTTCAAGTAGGGGTTCCTTGTTTTATTGAAAATTATTTAGATGTTGATAAAATTAATGTTATGTTAGAATTCCTAGTTTACTGCACGACATACCTCTGAAATTCTTCATCTATATTCATAAGGATCCACCAGACAGCGGGAATTGTGTTTGCCATCGTGGATGGGCAGGAGCTGGTTGTGATTCAGAATGTTCTGGTAATGGAATCATTGTTAATGAAATCTGTCAATGCCATTATGCTGGTGGTTTCAAAGGAGAACTGTGCAATGTACCAGGTAAAGTACTAATTATAATCAGACAAATTTATTCATTATATTCATGTGCATTCCTCAACTTACAATCTCTTTCAACTTGTGATTTTTTAATTTAATTTTAATTTACATGATTTTTTAATTTTTTAATATAGTAATATCAATAAGAACAAAAAAACATTTTTAAGAAAACCAAAATAATCCAGAATATTTGAATATTTAGGATGTCCTGGCCTAGGCAATGTCGATTGCTCTGGACGTGGCGACTGTGACACTGCTACAGCTTTCTGCGAATGTTATCCCGGATGGCAAGGGATTGGTTGTGAGACACCTAACTGTCCTGGTACGTTTTTACTTGACGATGATATCGCTAGGGAAACATCCATTTGTATTACCATATTTATTTGGTAATTCATTAGTAATCTGTTCTTATCAGGGGATCCTGACTGCAACGGATGCAGCACGTGTTGTGATGCTGAAGAAGACCCACCTGTGTGTGTTAATTGTACTACAGGTTGGATGGGAAATGCTTGTGACGAGCCCTGTGTTAATGGTATTCAGGTAAGCTGAATTTTTTTTCTTTTTATCTTATTTATATAAACAGTAGCAGTAATAAATCTGACATATCGATGCCAAAAAGTTAGGAAAATGTTCCAATGAATGTTGTTTATCTTTTATTTAGGATCCTCCAAACAGTGGTCAATGCTCTTGTCATCATGGCTGGTCTGGCACTGGATGTAATTCAGAATGTTCTGGAAATGGTGTAATTGTTAGCGGGGCTTGTCAATGCTTCTACGAAACCGGATGGAAGGGAGAATTGTGTGATGTTCCCGGATGTCCTGGTTTATTTGGCAAAGATTGTTCAGGCAGAGGTGGGTGTCTTTCAATATTCTTATGTTATAGGCACTGTGATCGACTTTGGGAGTCTTTTTTCTCCGGCACATTAGACTAACTAGAATTTTTTCATAGTGGTATGCAACATTATCACCAGCCCTAATGTCTGATTATCTGTAAATAAAATCTACTTCACCGGAGTTGATATTAAAATTCGAAATTTTACAATATTGTTTATATGTGAATCTGTTTCTGAATAGAAGGAATTCTTTTTTGAAATAAATCAATATAGGTGAATGTAACAGTGCCACTAAACATTGTGAATGCACTCACGGTTGGGTTGGTATCGGTTGTGAAACACCAGATTGTCCTGGTGAACCTGACTGCAACAGATATGGAATATGTGATTCAAGACTCGATCCTCCAAGATGTGTTAATTGTACTAACTATACGATGGGAGAGTCTTGCAATGAGCCATGCATACACGGAATCGAAACTCCTCTCAACAGTGGAATCTGTGCTTGCGAACCAGTATTAAATTTTCCTTGCCATTTTTTTAATTGCTGCAGTTATTTGATGGTCGCTCTTATTTGTAGTGCTATGCCGGCGCTGGGTGCAATTCGGAATGTTACAACAATGGTGTGTGTGCCTCGGACGGCACGGTGTGTGTATGCCATTCCGGCTTCTGGGGAAGGAAATGCGAAGACAGAAGGTGCCCGGGTAAAAACGAGTCTTGCTCTGGAAGAGGCGAATGTAATATAGAGTCACAGGTATGATTTTCATTTTCTAGATTGCCAAAATATCATGTCTGATATTCCACTATTTTATTCTCCATATATTATTTGAATTTTTTAACATTAGATTTGCAAATGTGATGAAGGATATACTGGACAAGGCTGTGAAAAAACTGTTTGTCCAGAAGATTGTAATGGACGAGGTCTTTGTGATGACACTCCTTATTTGGTTGAAAAAGATGACCCGCTCGATGTCGGAGCTAAGATTTTGCAATTTTCGTCAGTACCAAGATGTGTATGCCAAAGCGATGCATTTGGAACCACTTGCAAACAGCGGTGTTTGAATGGCAATGTTGTAAGCTTTTCTATATTTATACACATTTTTTATCGTAGTTACTTTTATGTAGTCAGAATCCTTTATAATAAAAACAGCTTAATTACTTTATATTTTGTATTTGTTTTTTCTGCAGCTATCAGACGCATGTGCATGCAATGAATGCTATTCTGGCCTTGAATGCGATATCGAATGCTCGAACAATGGTGTTTGTGATAAGGAGACAAACTCTTGCATCTGTAGGAAGGAAATTGGTGATGCATTTGTTGGAAAGAAATGCGAGTTCAAAGGTATATACTTTCTATAACAGTTCTGTGAACATATAAAAATATAGTACTCTTTCCATCCCTT
This sequence comes from Halocynthia roretzi, assembly GCA_013436055.1. Lineage (NCBI taxonomy): Eukaryota > Metazoa > Chordata > Ascidiacea > Stolidobranchia > Pyuridae > Halocynthia > Halocynthia roretzi. Next base: position 279,159 of record QRAM01000008.1, on the reverse strand, counting down.
GCAATATGTAGTTTTCATGACTATATTATACTGATAATGTTAAGGATGTCCTGGGGAAGATGGATCCTGTAACGGTCAAGGTCTCTGCTCTGTGAAAACCAGCACTTGCGAATGTTTCGCTGAATGGACCGGACCAGACTGCACGACTCCGAGGTGTCCGAGCGACTGCAATGGAAATGGTGTTTGTCAGGACACGGTGCCACGCACTTGCAAGTATGATCAGTATATGTATCAGTGTGCTGTATGATCACCATAAATACAGTGAACATTCGGTTTAACAGACTAATAGGGGGCTTATCAAGTGAATCATTGTTTCAAAGTGTTATAAAATTCATTCAGTATTTACATTACAATATATGAACTCGTTGTATATTCTTTTTCCTGTTACTCTATATAAATTCTAAGCAAAACAAAACGAGTCTACTCTACGGTACTTAAGAAATAGCGATATGAAATGTGTACAGTTTGGTGCTTGAGATTTCTAAATTCCTCTTGGTCTTCTTTATATTTTTAATAAAATATTGATAGTTAATATAAAAATATAAAAATCCCTTAAATCGAGGGTTTACTTACTATCAACAAGCAAGGTATTTTAGTCCAAGACTAAAGAGTTTCAATTATTTATTATACCTTATACAATACTCTACATTTACTTACAATTCAATAGGTGTCAGTCAAATTATGCTGGAGAGTATTGCGATATTCCATGTGTAAACGGCATGAACACGGATGGCAGTAAGTGTGTATGTCAAGATTGCTGGGGTGGAATAGGATGTGATGTTTTGTGTTCAAGTGAGTTCAGCAAGTCGCAAATATTTAATTCTGCTTTCACTGTATCCACTGTATGATTCAACTAAGCAGATAAAGTATTTCGTCACACCTGTTTACAGAGTCCGGAGACTGCATAGCAAACATAGACAACAACAGCAAATCTTGTCAGTGTTATGCAGACAAGGGTTACAAGGGAACCATATGTGAACATCCTGGCTGTCCTGGTTGGCCACTAGACTGCAACGGCAACGGACTGTGTAACAGGGCATCTCTAAATTGCTCTTGTAATGTCGGATGGAAAGGACATGACTGCTCAACGCCTGACTGCGAAGGTGTACCTTCTGAACCGAATTCGTAATAAAATCCTTTCCACAAGTTCTCCAACTGTGCTAATGTTGTTAATTGTTGTGCAGGGGAACCAGACTGCAATGATATTGGCATTTGCTCTGAACCTCTTCTAGAATTGGACGGGTACACCACAGAAAACGCATACCAGTACAACGGACCTTTCTGCAGATGTAATGACACTTACATGGGTGACAGCTGTGAACTGCGTTGCTACAATGGGGCTCCATTACGTACAGAAACTGGAAAATGGTGGTGCCAATGTAATCCATGCTATTCAGGGCAATCTTGCTCTAGCATCTGCAATGGAGTCGTATGTATTTTCCATCTGTTTTCTACTTGTATATTTTTACACAAACAGCTTGAAATATTTAATAATCAAGGGCACTTGCAATGGAACCGTTTGCGACTGCGGGTTCGATGGTAATCGTGGCGATACCTGCGAAGAGACCGGCTGTCCCGGTTTCAAAGTGGATTGCTCCAGACACGGAGCCTGTAACCGTGCAGCCAGAACCTGCCTGTGCCGTGAAGGGTGGTCTGGTGTCGGTTGCCATTTGTCTGATTGCCCCGGCGAACCTGACTGCAATGGAAAAGGCGAATGTTTGGAAGGAAACCTACCTGAAAATGATGACGGCATCTCTATTTTGACCAGTCTGCCAACTTGTAAATGTCAGCTGGGATACTATGGTGCAGCATGCCAGTATTGGTATGGTATTCATATTGGTATATTGGTGTAATAATGTATGTTCGTAATTTTAGAGTTACTTTAAAGTGGGCATCCTTAAGATGGGAAAAAAAGATAAGTTCTGCCTCCCCATAGATTAGTTCACATGGTTTCTCATCTTTCCATGACTTTCCCGCGTTGTAGTATAGCCCTATCAAATCACTTATTATGGATCATTCAAGGTGTGACCATGGAACAATCAATGAAGAATCCCAGTCCTGTGTGTGCGATTCTTGCTACAATGGTTTTTCATGCAATATGCTTTGCTCGGGTACTGGAAATTGTACTGACAATGTTTGTAAGTGTGGATTCACTGGTGGAAGAGGCGACTTCTGCGATGAACCCGGATGTCCGGGTAAGCTGTGAATGTTACTGTGCTTTTTATTTTTATATGGTCTTGTTTCTGATTTCTTGCTGTGTTTGTCTATAAGGTGTTGAAGGAATAGATTGTTCAGGACATGGGGAATGTGTTTCTGCCAATGAAGAATGTATTTGCTCTCCCGGATGGACCGGTACTGGCTGCGAAACACCTCTGTGTTTTGAGGACTGTAATGATCGTGGTGAATGTTATCCTAGCGATGTGACTTCTGAGGATTATAGAAGAGGTGATTTGAGCATTCAGTCATTCAGTCATTCATCCATTGCTACAGTTATATCAGCTATATAACCGTCAGAATTAAAAATTCTGAAAATTATTACATACCTATTTGATAATACCTGCCCTATGATTTACTTTTCTCGCAGGAATAGTTCCGTATTGTCGTAACTGCATAGCTGGTTACATGGGTGTTGGATGTGAAAATGTGTGTGGTCCAGAACACGGAAGACAAGAGCCAATGGACAGTGGAATCTGCAAGTGCGACCCATGCTACCATGGTCAGGGGTGCAACATTTTGTGTGGCCAGTTTGGCAGTTGCGCTGGCAACGGTACATGCGATTGTACTGATAACGTCGGCTTGAATAGCGGTTACTGGGGAGAATACTGCAATGAAAAGAATTGTCCGGGAATCGGTAAATTTTGTTTAATTATAATTAGTTTAGTTATAATTTAGTTTCATACAATTACCAGTAATACAATTCTCATATAATTGGCCTTGTGGTGAAAAATAAGCAATGGAATTTACATGTTTCTACCACAGACGTACCATGCAGCGGTCACGGCACATGCAACTTGATCACGTTTGAATGCTGGTGCGAGAAGGGTTGGCTCGGCACAGGGTGTCATGTCCCAGATTGCCCGGGAGATCCTGACTGTAATGGACGTGGTGACTGCGATGCAATGACGGATCCACCTACATGCATCAACTGCAATGAAAGTAATCTAGAAAACTAGAAATCACTACTGCTAAATGTTCTTGATTAAGCGGTATATTTAATCTAACTCAATAGCTTGGCACGGAGAGGAGTGCAGTGATCGATGTGTGTACGGCACCCCACAAGTAAATGGATTTTGTCAATGCGATAGCTGTCATAGTGGAATTGCATGTGATTTGGAATGTTCTGGATATGGAGCATGTAATAATGGAAACTGTACCTGTGAATCTTCATGGTGGGGTTAGTTGATTACTTCATTGTTTTCTATCCTGTTGCATAGTAAGTATTCTTCTTGCATGTTTAGTGCCTTCGACATTTTTAACCCATGATATTATATTCATACATCGCACTGATATATACAAGATGTTTATGGAGATTGCTCTTCAAATTTAAATCTAAACTTCTATTCATATACTTAAGTTAATTTCTACAATGCTTTGTTATTAGGCGACAAATGTGGTGATTCAGGATGTCCTGGTGTCGGGGTCAGCTGTTCCAATCATGGTTTTTGCAACGTACCCTTGAAAGAATGTCACTGTTACGCCGGCTGGCGTTCCGACGGTTGTAACCAGCCTGACTGTCCCGGTGCACCTGACTGTTTGAATCGAGGTACCATCCATCTTTCACCATAATCATCTTTTGATTAAATAGATGCCATGCTCAGAATGATTTGATTAGCTGGCAACATTGATATTTTTTACAACATTTTGATCAGGGGAATGCGATGGAGTCAATTACGACCCTCCACGATGTATCAATTGCATCTCTGGATGGATAGGTGGCTCCTGTCATATACGATGCGTTAACGGCACTGAAGATCCTCCTTTTAGCGAAGTTTGTGTCTGTACCGGCGTTTGTTTCAGCGGTGATCAATGTGATATCGAGTGCTCAAATAATGGACTCTGTAATAGTGATGGACGAAGCTGTGTATGTGATGATGGTATGTTTCTTCTTAGCTATATACACTTGCTATATTGGACAGGCTGGATATCAACATACTGTTTTTCTTTTTCTACTGCTACAATAGGTTTCCAAGGAGAAAACTGTGGAGAGCTTCACTGTCCGGGCGAACCTACCATGTGCAGTGGACGAGGAACTTGTGTCAGAAACAATGGAGAATCTGTGTGTGTTTGTAATCCTGGCTTCGGTGGAGATGACTGCTCTATCCTCATTTGTCCTGGAGATCCAGCTTGCAATAACAGGGGTATATGGAATTATTATACATTAAATATATATATATATATATATTATACAAACAGAGAAATATCCCCTTTCCTATCACTAGATAATCTAGCTATTGTTTACTGAGTTGTGAACATCAATACATGCAGAAAATTGCTTATGCCTTATGGATGCTTATGCTTATGGATTATATATTTTATTACTTTAGAAATTTATCTTATATCAATCAGGTGAATGTTTGATTGTTGATGACGTGCCGCAATGTGTGTGTGAACATCGTTATGCTGGTGACGCCTGTGAGCGATGTCGTCTGAGATACACCGGTTCTGACTGTGAACGCTGCCAGACTGGAAGAATTGGATTTTCAAGCTCCTGTGAGGTATGATATATACACAATTCAAGAAATGTGATGATTTCTCTGGGTGAAGGAACTCCATCTTAGAGAGAGAGTAAACCTTCAACACCTTATTACAACAAATTTGTCCCCTTCCTCAGCTATAGTTTAGTCTACATAGCTCAAAGTGAGGATATGCATCGAGAATAGAAAAATAGAGATACATCCGAATCTAGTACAGATAGGACTTATATTTCACAATATGTTTTATACAATGTATTTTGTCTAGATTCCTTGCTATCATGGTTATGCTGAAACCAACAATGACAAAACTTGTATATGTTATGACAATGATATAAACGGACACTGGATTGGAATGGCATGTGATAAGTATGAAATTGATCTTATGATAATGCTAACCTATAGCAGTAAAATCTCCCTAGCTTACAGACCAAATAATCCTCCAATTCCTTCAGATGTTTACTTGGATGGGCAATTCCTACCTGTACCAAGTGTCATGTCGATTATGTTGGAGAAGGCCATTGTTCCATCCCATGCATAGGAGGGCAAGGAATCTACGAGCACCCACAGGTATGTAACACATCAGGAATAATATGAAAATTTGGATTTTGGTTTTTCTGAAATCTATTTTATATATAATACCAATTTAGAAGGGCAATGGTGGAATGAAACCCCTTCTACCTCTGGCTATGTGCACCATTACTGATAACCAAACAGACACAGTGACAATATGGTGGGCTTATGACAACAAAAACGATCACATCATTAATGTTCCAAAAGGATCAGATAATCATTTCATCAGCGACGGTCTGGTATTGGTGGATAAAGGCCAGCCGACGACGTTCTATCCTGGTCGACATGTGAACGTGCTTAGCTCAAGGTAAACTCGTGAAGTAATAAGAACTGTAATTAAAAGAAAACTATATTGTATCCATAAATTAGGGTAATGTAGGAATTTCAATCATTTAAATATGATATGTTAAATATTGTTTACTCTTTATAGCTATGCAAATGGCACAACTCTTCAGTGGTATCTGCATAATCCAATGGACAGAGAAGTTGGGATTCCAACGTCAGTTAAGGATATTGAGCCTTGCAGTGAAGCAATGTCAATAATTGAGGTCTGTAGCAGCAATAATATATCTGACTACTTTGTGTATCTCAAAGCATAAAAATGCATGTAAAATCAATTGATCATTTTATTGCATCTCTAAAATTGATCTGATGTAATTTCTGGTGACAATGGCGATGAAAATAATTTCTGAAAACAAAATACATACGTTCATTTTGGAAAGTTAATCGATTTGTAGTTTGTGTCGTTTATATACTGGAGTGGCTTTATGTATGGATTTGTGGGTTATGTACTATGTAATGAAGCATAAATTTTAATTGACAATTCCCCTGTTCCTAGATTGGTGGTCCATATAAAAATGGTTCAGAAGATCCTGGATTTTGCTCTTGCTTGCACGGCTACTGGGGCGACATCTGTCAGTACGTGTGTCCTGGCGGTGCTAGCAATCCATGCCACGGACACGGCACTTGCGATCCTATCAATGGAACTTGCACATGCTTGCCTACCTACAGCTCGGTGGACGACTGTTCAACCTGTGCTAATGGGTGGCAGGGTCTCTATTGCAATATTGCCACCTGTCCAGGTAATTATTTCAAAGGTTTCTGTTGATTGGACTATTAACCTCTTGATTTGGTTTTATTTTTAACTTTTTCGCACAGTCGCCCACGTTTGCCAGTCAACTAATGCAACAGACAATTCGACTGCTTCTGTCAATGGAACTCAAAGTGATCAGGCGGTTGGCAGATCTGTCTATGCAGGTTTTATATTCTCTGCCAGCCATTTTGGAACTTTTGACGGAGCTCTGTATGATTTTGAGGGCTATGGAGATTACGTTCTGTATAAGCATGATGACCTTGAGATTCAGGTGAATACTCCTTAAAGTATAAAACTAGAGATGTGTGTGTGTGTGATCACAGGCAGATAGTACAATGGGATCCATGGTCTAATGACTTGAATTTCATTTGATTGTAAAAAGTTCTGAGTTAATGTCAAAAAAATAAATGAATGAATTTATCATTTCAGATCCGCCTCGTCCCTTGTAGCTCCGACGAGCTTGACACTTGCATCAACGCTGTTGCTGTAAAGGCAGGAAGCAATGCACTGGTGATTCAATCAAGGTGATTACTTTTTACTCAATTTCGCATTGATAGAACAAAGAGTTACATGTAATTACTTATTCATTTCAACTATGCCAGGTACACTGATGATGAATATGACGGAACTCTGTGTCTTAACGGAAACAAGCTGAATATAATAGAAGAAGAGAATTTAAGCATGGAATACTCTGTGAGGCAAACAGCGGCCAGACATTATGTTATCTATGGAAGAAATATTGGTGCAGATGCAAACGACCAGGAAGAATCCTTCAGGTAAGCTTAAAAATTTTAATTCTCATTCTGCTGTGTGAATGCTATTCTATATATTTTCATCTGCTATACTTAATCAGTATGCGATGTGAGAACTAATGAAATGTCGAATATTTCAAATCTTTTTTTTGCAGATTGGATATTTACCTATCCAGTTTGCACATTAATCTTGCGATGCAGTCTGATCAGAGTCACTGCTCTTCGGCTGGTGGACTTTTCGGATTATGCAATGATGAATTCTCTGATGATTTCAGGTCCAGAACAGGCACTGTAAGAATGAAACAAATTTTTTCTATTTCTTGATTTGTATGTAACATGTAGTAGAAACTTCTAGAATGTCATTGCTTTTAATAAGTCTCAAACCATTATGCAGTAATAAATTGTTTCTTGAATGTCTTTTATTTTCCAATTTTTTTGTGAATATTGTACCTGACATTTTAGTACAATGCCATAGGTAGATTAACTGCCTTGGAAGGTCAGTACATATTAATAATTTCTCAAACTTTTTTACCGATAAAATAGCATTATACACAATACATTTTATTCTCTTTTTTTTCAATAAGGTTTTCTCCACGGCTTCAATATCACTCGAAGATATTAATTCTTTCGCAACATCTTGGTTCGTGTCGGAAGGATCCCAGAACATATTCGAACAGGCGATGTGCATTAAATCCTACAAAAATCTGCAGTCGGGTGGAGCAGACTACTGCTTGCATTTCACCTCCAGTATGATTACATCTAAGGTTGGTTCGTATCATTGTTATATGGATTTACCATTGGCTAATTTAATCTCTTTCGATTCAGGCAATGCACTCATTCTCCGACTACGACGTGACTTTCGAGTTTGACGTTAAACTGAAGAGCGATATCGACGACTGCTACGATATATTTACTTACGAAATACGAGAAGAGAGGATTGTTAAACTGCGAGCGTGTGCTGATGTTACTCATCAATTAACAAATCTTCAGATTACATATTATTCTCCTTCACAAGAGAAAGACGTGGACGATACAGAATTCTCTTTCCAACTCGGTTACAAATTGAATTTGGACACTTGGTATCATCTTGCATTGGTATGGCAGAAGAATGAAGCTGTTCTTAAGGTGCCTAAACTAACATACAATCCTATACAATTTCCTCCTTCCATTATATTTCTTGAACAAATGTAAAGTAAAATATTCGAGATTGTAATGACAAACTTTCTCTTAGGTGATGGCATTTGATTCACCAGACGCAGTTGGCGATATATCACAGTTTTCCTTCAGTTCGGCGCAACATAATGTCTTTGAACCAATGGGTATCGTGACACTGGGAACCTGGCGTCAGCCGAAAGCCGTGCGGGATGGAGATGCGAAAGGTTTCGAGATGTGGATTGATGAAATGAGAGTATGGAAGGGTGTTAGGACTCGAAATCAAATCAAACAGGATATTGGAGCTGTATTAAACGTGGAAACTGCGGGATTGGCTAGTTTATGGCACTTTTCAGATGGTCAGTTTGATATGGTTTTTGCTCTATGTTAGGGGTGGCCAAAGCGTCGCTCCATTCGCATCTACTATGCAACTTGTGGAAATATTCCACTTTGCCCCAACATTTTGTTTAGACATCCCTAACTTCCAATATTTTTTCCTGTTACTTTCTAGGCCAGGGACGTGTCATTATTGACTCTGTATCACGGAACAACCTCTACATGATTGGTCAAGGACGACCCATGCCACTGTGGACGCTATGTGCGAGAGGATCTTTGTCCAGGCAAAAGCATGCGAGAGACAGCGTGAACTTACAGAACGTGCCCAGGAACTCCACGTTCGTCGCGACTGCAGAAACAGTGTGCACAAACCTCATCTACCACGACACCATGACGACTAACTGCGGCAACAACCTGGGTCCTGCCGTATCTCAATACTTCTATGTCAGCTGTGTTAACGATTGCAGTCTACGACAGGATACGAGCAGAGCGGTGGATGCCTTGGTTGCCTATGCTGACTTCTGTCAAACTGCTCTTTGCTTAGATGCATGGCCTTCGTTCTCTATGTGTGGTTCAATGCCAGATCAGTACATACCACACAGATGTAGACAGCAAGCAGATCAACCTTGTTTCTCGGGTTCAATCGGTTCAGACGGTAAATTATTTTATTTATATTAGGCCTCAATTCAATTTTTAATAAGGGCTTACATACTGTATTTTGAATGATGCGAGTGGAATCTGGTATTTCTGGATATTGGGACCATGATACTTTTCAAACAAAGTAACCACATGTTCTTTTACCAGCATCGTGCACCTGTTATTCAGGATGGTACGGACCATCCTGCAGAACGGTTTGCCCTGGTGGATCAACGTACCCATGCGGCGGAGTCGGTCGATGTACTGTCGCAGGCCGGTGCATCTGTCCGGTTAACTACGACCCAGGAAGCAATTGTACCAGTTGTGCCGTAGGTTATGAAGGCAAAGATTGCTCAGTGTTCCGCATGGTTTATAACGATACTTTGGAACAAGTTACTTCTTCCGGTTATGGCTACGCACAATACATCACATTCGACGGCATCGGATATTCTCTACCCATTCCGGGAGAATTCACATTCCTTAACACTAAGGACATAAGTGTTTATATTAGACAGGTTGGAACATCTTGTGGCTATCTTTGTTGTCTCCCTCATCAAAAAATTTGTTAATTCTTGTCATAATTAAGTATGAATACATGAATAGTCCTCAACAATTTTATTATATACAAAACAATATGGTATATAGTTTCAGTTTACTTGTGGTTCTGATAACTCTTTATCAAGGCCCCAAACAATATCTTGTTTATCACAGCTCCCATCTTCTGATCAAAATGGATACATTCGTTACGGCATCAACCAAGTTTGGCTTCGAATCGGAGAGACAAATGTCACGGTACGAGTTCCATATCCACCAATCATGTCGGGGAGCGGTTCGATCACGCCATTGTTCTGGATCAACAAAAAACCTGCAACGATTCGCAAAGGAATGGAAAACGGCCTGACTCTTATCGACGGTTCTTCTCTGACAAGAATATCAGATACTTGGATAGAACTTATTCAAAATCACACGACGCAACAATTAACAGATGGAAACCTAACGAGAAACTACATTCGTATGAACGTGGTCGACGGCCTAATCAATGTCTATGTGACATGTGACAAACCAATTGTTCTTGGTGGTGCAGGTTCGAATCCAGACTTTGGCAGAGCGTCTCCTTGTCTAGCCGGCACAGCAGATGGTGATGCTGACACCGACATCGTGAAATATGATCATTCTGCAGTTGCTGTCAAAGATGTCACAAGTGATTTATTGCTGGTTGAGTTCGCGAAGGCATGCTCTGTCTCGAATAATCCCTATTCAGTCTTTGTATACTCTTATGAACAACATGAAGAACCCAGAACTTTGACATTGGCTGGTCACTGTTTGAGGTATTTTATCTTATTTCTGAAAACAGAGAGGCCCGATAGTTTAATATGCTAGCTAGTGCACTAGTACAAAAAATTTCATATCATGTTTTTTCTACATTAGGTTTACTATAGTGGAACCAACTATCAACAACACCACTAATGAAACTTCGACTGCTAATACCACCATCATTGTACCTGTTCTTGTGACTTCTCAAGCTCTCGGAGATGTCTTCAGTTCTGAAAAGAATGTTTGTTTTGAAATGTATGTGAAATGTGATAAGAAGGATGGAGGCGGAGTCTTCTTCTCTTACAGACCTGGTAATCACCATTTTCTAACATTCTGTATGAAATGAATTTGCATAACTTTTTTATTGATATAGTTAATGATATTCGAACATGTCTTACAGGAACTGCAAATGAAGCTGGTTTTGACCTTGCCATAGTCAACAGTGGTATTAAGATCGGTATTCCAGATGGCAAGTGGATGGACACTGGAATTAAATTGCCTAGCTACGAATCCTTCTTGGATTGGGGCATGCTAGTGATTAACTGTGATAGAAATAGTGGAAACGTCTGGATCTATTACGTCACTTCTGGTAAAATATATGCAAGTAACGTGATGACTGTTGATGATCTTTCCATGTTGGTGTCCGGTAGCGATTCTGTTGGCGGATCTGTCTGGTTCAGCTCGTCGGGAACCATCAATTTGGGTGGTGGATTGATTTCTGGTAAATTCATATCCTTTAAGTAAATTAATGTTAGGTATAGTTAGATTGTTCATACATATCTGCAAAATCTTTTATATTATCAATTTAAAGATTTTGAATATTACCCATAGGAACTACTGACTCCTTCATACGTCCTTTCCGTGGTTACATTGACGAAATGCACATGTGGGATCATACCATCTCGAAGACTTCTGCTCTGCAGAATTTCGGGATTAAATTCAGCGCCTCTGCTGAAATCGGATTAGACACTGTTTCTAAAATAATTGGAGTTTGGAATTGCGACAATGCTCGGGATTCTGTTGTTGGAAATCTTGTAGGCAAGTATATTCAAAATTGTGGTCGTACTAATGAATTCCATTATATTAACTTGTAACCGACGTTCCCTCAGTCGTTGTATGGCACATCAGGATATTGCCGATCATTTCGTAGTAAACTTGAATTAATAATTAGTGAATTAAAAACGCTGTATATTTTTATATTCTCACCAGATGGCGGATTCACATTCACCATCCAAAATAGCGATTCGAGCGACGAGTCAGATAGCCCAACTTGCGCAATAACTTGGACACCGTCCGACGCCCCACTTATTCCACCTATTCCGAAGCCTTCCACGCCTGATTTCTGCGGTCCTACAGAGTAGGTTCATTTTCCTGATTAATATATTTCTAATCATTCACCATTGTTTGTTACATATTGCAATTCTCTATTCAGTCCACTTGAAGAAGAATTTAAACTCTATGACAACAACAACACGGAGTGGGCTAAAGACGCATGTACTCAGGCATTATCGGGTGTGATGAGCAATAAATTCTGTCGCATAGGTCTCGGAGAACACCAGGAAATCTTTATGTACAAATGCATGGAAGATGTCATCAAGAAGAATGATGCTAGCGTTGCACATATTATGGCTGAGTCTTATATTGGAGTATGCAGGTATACTCTTGTTGTTATTATTGTCAGGCAGGACAATACATATTGATCCTAAAAAGCTTACCATATTTTGAATTGGAAACCTGCTACAAAAAGTAAAATCCATATGTAGGATTAGGCTACGAGGGACAGGGAGCATTGAAATGAGGTCAAACACTTTTTAATTTTTGTTGTTGGACAGATATACTCTCGATTTGCCCGATCCGTGTATTTCGAATCCATGCCAGAATAATCACACATGCGAAGCCGTTGATGGAACGGATTACAGGTGCAATTGTACCTGTGGATATGATGGGAAGAACTGCGAGATTGATATCGGTATGTTGTCACATGTCTACATTCATGAAATGTTCGCTATTCATTTCTATTCAACTTATATCAATCTCTTCATTCAGACGAATGCCAGAGTAACCCATGCATGAACGGCGGCACATGCAACGATGAAATCTGCCGATTCCATTGCGATTGCCCATTTGGATACGTCGGTACAATTTGTCAAAGAAGTGAGTTTATATTTTACGAGTGCTCAGCTTCAATTTTTCTAAGCTCCGAAGAAAGCAAGAAAACCCCTGTTTTCTTTCATTGGACGAAGTTTATGAATATGTGATATATCATACATAAATATATAAATGGTCTAATGGTCAAATGTCTTCAAAATCTTAAAACAATCCAAACATCCATGCCTTTGTCAGAATGCGTGTCTGCCTTGGGATTAGAGTCCGGAGCTATTCACGACTCACAAATGTGCGCTTCCAGTGAATACTCGACCGGAGCACCGTGGTACATTTCTTACCGTGCTTGCCATGCCAGACTGAGACAACAAGGATGGTGAGGCTATCCTTATATATCATTGAAATCTAATACAACGTTAATCGTGTTTAAAAGGATATATAAAAAACTGTGATTACTTCATTATCATTATATCTGCTCTTTTGTGGTTCAAAATATTGTTTCATTACTCAGGGGTGGAGGATGGGTACCAGCTGATGATGACTGGAGCCCATGGTTACAAGTTTCTTTCCCAGAACCAATGAGAGTCGTCGCTGTCTCTATGCAGGTTTGTCGACAAGCTACTGAATTGTAAAACCCTAATTGTGTTGTAGAGTGCATTGCGAAGTAAATAGTATCAAACGCACTATTCAAGGGTCTTAAATGGAAAAGCTATCCCAGCTGGACAACAAAATTCGCCATGTTCACAAGTATGGACCACAAGACCTGGATCGAGCGAGGTGGCAAAATAGACGGAAATTACGATGATCAATGCGTAGTTACAAGACATTTTATGCCTTACATGATTGGAAGAGATATCCGTATTTATCCTTCGGTCTACCACAACAGACCAGCCATGAGAGTAGAGCTGTATGGATGCCCTGCCTGTGGTAAGTATAAAACTTTTCTAATGTCTTTAAAGCTTTCACTTCATAATCTTCATAAATAAACTGCTAGTAAGTTAGTTTACTGAATGTGAATCTTTTGAATGAAGTCTATATAATTCAGGAGAGGACGGAACAACGATCATGTAATAGTGAATCTTTCATTGTTTATAAGCCGTATATTCATTCCAGACTGCTGTCGGAAACTCGGAATGAAGTCTTGTGCGATTAAGGACTTCCAGATAACTACTTCCTCCGTGCTTGGACTCAATTGCTACAGATGCGATCCAAGAAACGCCGCACATGCACAGTATGCTAGGTTGGGGAGTATTGGTAAAGGATACGAAATTGACGTATGGATGGCCGACAATAATGATCGGTACCCGTGGGTAGAGGTGGATCTCTTAGTACCACACAATGTCAGTGGAGTAATCGTACAAGGTATTTTGTTCAATTACTATTATCACCTGATAAATTACATTGCTGAATACTGTTTTAGTTTTTTCTTAGAGTTGTTTTCAAGTTTATGGTTTGAGTTTGAAGGATTCAACAGTCAAAAGTCAAACTCTGTCAAAATTCATTTACTATCCATTCTATTTTGCTTTTTAAACTATTTCAGGTGGGAGATATTTCCGGTACGGCATCTACACAAAGTCCTTCCTAGTTCGGCACAGTATGGATGGAGTGAATTATACTGAACTCAAAGATGTATGTATAAGATGGGGTTATTAATATGCCGTGCATGTGGTCCCATTACTTTATACTGTAGAATCCAAAAGATTATTATCTATGATTCGATATCATCTAGGTCTTTGTCGGCAACAATGACTGCACCAGTACACACAAGGTTATTTTCAACAAATCGTTCACAGCTCGGTACGTTACGATTGCTCTGAACGATTGGAGCCAAGGTGCCGGGATAAAGTTTGAGCTTCTCGGCTGCCTACCGGATGAGTTAGTCTAACTAACAGAATGACAGAATTGAAAGAGGAAACTTAGTTGTAGTTTTTGTAGAACATTTTTAATAAATTGTTGTGTAGTGTCTCTATACTCTCAGTAGATGCCCAATCGTCTTCAACATCGTATCGTACTTTGGTCGAAATAAAATATAGAACGAAAAGAAATTGAGTTTTGATCGTGTTATGAACCAACGCCGCTTACCGCCTACCGGAATTTATAGTGGTAATATATCAACTGTGTGTGTCACTTCCAGTGGTAATAGATATAGTTACTGCTATGCGATAATGCGCCATTACCGGTACATTAGAACCTCTAGTGGTAATATATCAACGTTGGTCACTTCTAGTGGTAAAAGATAAAGTCATCCACGCACGACATTCTTGCGCCACATAGCAGTGCCTTGAAACCTTTAGTGGAAATTTATCAATGTTAGTCACGTCTAGTGACAATAGATATATTTGGTTAATATTGTGCCGAAGCCTTATACCCTCTAGTGGTAATATATCAATGTTAGTCACCTCTAGTGGTAGTAGATAGATTTGGATCCGAGCGATTACATTGCGCCATATAACCGTGCCTTGGAACCTCTAGTGTTAATATATGAACCTAGGTCACTTCAAGTGGTAATAGATATAGTTAGCTCATCGTGATAATATTGCGTCATCTAGCGGTGTCTTAGAACCTCTAGTGGTAATATATGAACCTAGGTCACTTCAAGTGGTAATAGATATAGTTAGCTCATCGTGATAATATTGCGTCATCTAGCGGTGTCTTAGAACATCTAGTGGTAATATATGAAACTAGGTCACTTCAAGTGGTAATAGATATAGTTAGCTCATCGTGATAATATTGCGTCATCTAGCGGTGTCTTAGAGCCTCTAGTGGTAATATATCAACATTGTCACTTCTAGTGGTAATATATATAATATTGCGCCATCTAACGGTGAATAAACTATATATACATAACTTGCATTTTAAGCGCAAGAGCAGGTGGATTAGGTACAATACAAAGCATTTACAATACCTTCTGTCCGCTTTCAGCCTCAACAGTCAAGTCTATCCATGCAACTATTCAATAAAAGGTTATACCCAAGTTAATAGAACTAACTATCTAAAAATAATGTACAGTGAACATGACATCGATCCACGTCTCTTGGAAAAAATATGGGCTCTAACTCTTAAAGAAGTCCTGGAAGAAGAAGCTGTGGATGTGCTCGAAGAAGCCATCTTTGAAATAGATACTCCTAATTATGAATCGACATCGTTTGACGAAAAGCAACTAAACGATATCTCAGAGCAACTCACTAGGTCTTTATTCAATGAAGTGTTTCAAGAGGAGCTGACGAAAATCAGCACTGAATTTTTCGATGGAATTATCGCATCGCATCATGTGACTGTTGAAGCTGTCCGATATTTAAACTTCCTAATCGAAGACGTTACTGTTGAACTCGTCGAAGACATCGTGCTATCGATTTTGAATAAGCGTAATTCCAGCAAAAGTTTGAAAAGTTTTGTGGAAGATATAGTGCTTGAAGTAATAGAAGAGGAATATACGACCGTGGCACAGGAAGTCGTGAACCACTACAGCGCGAGAGTCGCGCTGGTCCAGTATAAGCAGATAAAAGCTTCGGCTTCTAATCAGATATTGGATAGTATAATATTAGAATCCCTTCTTTCACAATTTAAGTCCGAAGATAACGACAAATCCCCGCTAACTCGAGTCGAACAGGAAGAAAGCGGTTGGATACTGGACAAGATTATGTATGATATTGTCTTGGCCCAGTCCCTGGCCCTCCATTCATGCTTCCCTGAACACGACACAAAGGTTTTTGGGAAGCCAGGCACCGTATCCAAGTTATCATCGAGCGCTTGCGTTCCTCTCAAGTGGTACAAAAAGAAACTCACAGTGTCAATCGGCCAGGAACTTATATTATCAATGCTGTCTAACAGACTTGACAATGCTATGCAAAACGAAACAGAAGATCATTTAAAAAATAAAGCTGTCGATTTATGTACGCGCTTTCTTTCAACGACATGATGTATTGTTGCTTGCGTTATTTCTATGTTTCGATACCTATGATTTCTCTGACATAGAACGACTAGATGATATTTTCATAGGTTACGCCAGAATGTGGGTAGAGTTAAAAATGTGTATGCCTAGTCTGTGGGGGTTGAGGGGTATTCCCACCTTCCTCAGTTCCATAATTCTACTATTCAAATTTTATTTTTTATGTATTTTATTATCAAATATTTTATGTATATTTTATATTTCTATTTTAGCACTTTAGTTTCTATATTAATACAAGCCTGACCATGGCTACAAACAGCCAGTCAACAGATGCTGTGACGGAACCGGTACAAGCATCAACGCCAGGCTTGCCGCAGAGCCAGATTCAGTCCGCACAGTTATCCAGAAAGGCACAAAGTCGACGGCATTCCATGAGATCAATAAAACGGAGAAAATTTGATGATGAAATTGTGGAAAGCAGTTTGCCTTCGAAGGGAATAAGACGCTCAATGGATGGAACGCCCACGGATGAAGTGAATGAAAATCTTGCTTCGCCCAGTTCTGTGAGTAGTTTTTATGATTTGGGTAAAAATTTTAAGTCTAATAGCCATTTTTATTACTGGGAAATCTCACTCATCCATGACTATTTATACTTTCTACATATGGCTGGAGATAATGAATCGGCAAACAAGGGAGTTTGCTGTTCGCTAGTTAATTTCCAAAGCCTTGACCTACTAAGTAATTATTCATTTTACAGAACACTGCAAACTCACCTCAAATGATTACAGCACCTTCATCCTTCGGCCCTCAAGTCGACCCGATAAAACCTCTCATCATAAAAACTAATTTGGGAACTCCTAGTTCACATATCATTACATCGAAAGGTATTGTCATAATTTTTAAGTTGAACAGCATTGTTGTAATGAAGTCACGTTTTTTGACTGTCTTGATTCAAGTCAAATAGCGCCATTGTTGCAATGAACATCAATGTCATAAATGTACTGTAGAAAATTAACTTTATTAACACCAGCATGAATATTAAAACATGTTAAGAGTCTTGAGTGATTACATCGCTTATATAGTTGTTAGTAGTCTACATTAAATTCCAATATCTATTTGCAGCACATGTATCCTCTGATAAAAAGCAACAACCCACTAGTCATAAGCGCAAAAAACTTAAGAAGACTCGGCAGGCTTTCGCTGCAGTCAAAGATATGGGTATATTAGTCTGTTCATGAAATAACCAACTGCATTAACTTGTATAATCAATTATATCTGTATTCCATTTCCAGGTCGTTGGAAGCCAACTGATGACATCCTGCTTATAGATGCAGTGGAACGTGTTGGTGATTTATCTGCTGTGCATCTGGCAGTGAAATTTTCATGTTATTTCACACTTGAAGAAGTTCAGGAAAGATGGTATGATGAACCTACAATATCTGAAATTGCTTCTTTAATTTAAGTTGACGCACAATCATCATCAATATTTATTAAACAACATATCTGAATTTATGTAAGGGTTTGATGCAGGCCAGCCAAGTACCAAAAATAATCATTGTTATATCTAACTAAGACATTACATCCTTAGTGTATAGTGATGCTTATGATATGATGATATAGCATAGTGTGAATTTCTTGAAGATTGTCTTACATTCCCACTGTAATATTTAGTAGTTTTTTTTTTCTTAAAGAATGTTCTTTTCTTCTTTAGGTATGCTCTTCTCTATGATCCAGTCATTTCTAACCTTGCACGTCAAGCTATGAAAACCTTGCCACGAGAATTAGTTAAAGCCACACATGCCAAGGTGTGATGAGTGTTCTTTTATATTGTAAAATGGTTATATGTTTTGAAAGACCCAGCAGAAATGAATAGTTTTATCAATATTTCATCTAGGCATTGTTCAGCACAGCAGAGGAAGAATTATTGTGCAAAATCCATTCTTCAAACGCTCCATCACTCGATGTCCTACAGAAACTGTTGGATGAAAACCCAACTATCTTTCATCCCGATAGAACAAATGAATCTCTGCTTCGTCATTGGACCTTGTTGCAACGTTATCAGCTGTTACATGACCAGACCGTTCAGCCTTTACCAAAGTGTGATCACATTTTAAACTTTTCAGATGCGGAAGAAGCACTTGATGACAATGGTACAAATTAATATTATGCCAACATTTTATTTCTGTCCTCATTTTTCTTTGAAATTATTTTCTTGTCTCTCTACAGCGCTCAGTGGGCAACGCGATCAGATATTAGCTGCAGAGTTGAACCTGGCTAACAGAAGACAAAAGAGAGAGATCAAACAGCTAGAAGAAGAGAATGAAAGATGGAAGGTCAGGAAAAAATTTATTCAATTACTCTTGAAGTACCTTGATTAAAAACTAGATATATCTACTGCATAGGTCCTGGTTTCCAGTGTTTCTGGATCACAATCTATGTCTCAATTTGATAACCAGACGCTGGGAGTGTTACAGGGTCGCCTGGTGAGGTATTTGATGAGGTCTAAGGAAATTACTTTAGGACGTTGTACAGACGATAACAAAGTTGATGTTGATTTGTCACTGGAAGGACCAGCATTCAAAGTGAGTATCTCTAGTGCGGTGACCAGGCCTGTGGAATCTGAGCGATTTCAGTATCGCCTCCGGTTAGATGTAAATTTTAATACTAAAATTGCATCCACAACTCTCGCGTGAGTAGGTGGTATGGTGAATTGAGAAGTCGAACTTGAACATTTTGTGTACCCACACCACAGCCCTGGTATTGACATTACTTATCTATATTGATGATTTTCGTGCACTATTCACATTTCTTGTCAGGTTTCACGGAAGCAAGGTATAATTAAGCTCAAGAAAAACGGTGAATTCGTCTTAAGCAACAGCGGAAAACGGCCGTTCTTTGTTGATGGAAAGTCAGTGAACAGTGGAAGCAAATGCAGACTATCTAACAATACTGTGCTTGAGCTCGGACTTCTAAGATTTGTTTTCATTGTCAACGAAGATCTTGTCAAAGCAGTCAGTAAAAAAGGTCCTTTTAGCAAATGACAATCAAGAAATTGGCCACACCTTAGAGATGCTTACTTCTCTGGCTTGTTCTCGGTTATGCTGGATGTGCTTGTTTGGATGACTTGTTGGGTGTCACAGGATAAAAAATACATGATGATGGATTCTTTCATTATGATTCATTCATTATCATGGGTATTTGATTTTTTTTTGAGTAATACCTGCTGTCTCTTGCTGAAAATCATGGATTCAGGTTATTAGGAACATACTGAAAGGAAATACAAGGCTTGACATTGTTTGGGGGAGCCTCCAGAAGTGAATAACCTATACCCTTCAGCTGGAATGTTGTAGTATTGGGATTCAAAGGTACTCGTGAATTATTTGCCTTCGAACAAAACCATTCTCATGTAAGATTCAATTTTATTGTACAAGTGTTTTTGGTTCAACTAAATTTCCAAGAAGAAAACATTTAATTCTTCTAAATACAACAAGAACTGGGATTTTGGAACATCAAACTACAAAAGAAGAAGAGTTAAACATTTTGACGAATGAGCTCGGAGTACATCGTGACTTTGCTGGCTGTGGACATGTCGATGTATTTCATTTCGGTATACTTATCTCCGATGTCAGCAATGAGTCCTCCTAGGATAGCTGGGTCAACCTAGAAATGAAAGAAATCATAGAACCGATACTAAGTTGTGGCAAAGTAGCAAACACTGGTCTTAGTAAATGTAGTTACCTCTTCGTGAAGAATGAGCTTTTCACCTTTGTTTAAAAATTTCGTGAGAGCCGTTGTCAAGTTTTTTTTCTGGGTCGGATCCAGCGGTGAAGCAGTGGTAACAGTAGCTGGAACTTCTCCTCTTTCTGCGCTCATGATGCGACTGTAGACATCTGCAACTTCTCCAACTAAATTAAGTCTTTTGTTGTCAGCCATTACACCTATTATTAACAATAATAATAGTATTCAAGTTGCTCTTGAATGTTCTTTTTAGTGAAGTATCTTAAATTCGCCATCAGCCATTGATACTACACTATAACAAAATCATATTTAGAGAATATTATAATGATTTGTGTGGTTTTGTTTTGACTCAGCTAAAGAGAAAAAGTCCATTACCAAAGAAGTTTACAACCGTCTCAGTCATCTTCACTTTGCTCGCCACCTCCTTCAACAATCCTATTGGAATACAAGAAAAGTTACATTAAACGTTTATTAGCTAAAAAAATCTCTGTTAGCAGCAGTACTCACCAAGTTTTTGAATCGTTTCAACAAAAGGATCATGCATATAATCTGCCACTTTCTGGTTCTTCAAAATCTCTCGTAATGTAGTTAGGTCCTGTGCCACATTAGGTTTTACTTTTGCTTGGACTGCAGCGGAATAAAGAGCGTGAGCGTACGTTCCAGAGATACCATATACCGGAATGGGAGTTTGTACGAGATTGTTTCTTATCGCGCTGCAGCTAAACGATCGAGAGATCTGGAAAACAAATTATCAAATCATATATTTGTCGTAATCGATGTTTCCGGAGTTTGAAATACTTACAACTCTTGAAAGCTGGGAAGCCATTGTTATTTTTTTAACTAAAACTTGACGAAACAAATGAAAAAGACACCTTGCAAAGTTGAGACAGCCCCACTTCAATTTTTGACCAGTCAACCTCTGGATGAACTTTACCCTCGGTTTCCTTCGTTACAGCGAAATTATTAACGATTCTCTACATTAGTGGATAGATAAATTGCAAATGATGTGGATGATACAGAGGAGAATTGCTGATAAGTAACTAATACTTTGTGTTTCAATACTAATATGTTAAGATATTTGGAACATATACTTGAAAATATGTAGCACAATAATAGAAATAGTCAAGTTAATTCAATCTGTCCGCTAGATGTTGCCGTGGAGTCACGTAACAATTATGGACTGTCGGTGGTTCCAACATCCAACTTGGACCAAAGTTGAAGAAACTGGAACAGCATTTTGTTGCAATGAATTGCTTCACTGATAAAGTATTATATATCTTATAAAAATGGCTGACTCTAAAGTTGGCAAATCGAGCAAAGAACCTATAAAATCGGAGGATACCACGTTCAGTATGAAAGTTGTTTTAGCTGGAGTTCGAAAAAAGTTCAGCGATGTGAAAGAAATTTCAACCGATGATTTACAGAAATTACTTGACGCACAACCTGACACTCAACTGCTACTACTTGACATTCGAGAAGAGAAAGAGTTTGACGTTAGTCGCTTATCCCAGGCTGTTTGGATAAACGATAGCAGTCCAGTCCGCGAGAAATTAAAAGTACTGAACGAGCAATTGACTAGGTTATCAAATAATTCTATGAACAATACTAATATCAACGTAGTGGCTTATTGTTCTATTGGCTACAGATCTTCAGCATTGATACAGAGTGCCATACACAGTGGGTGTGACGTTCCAAAAAATGCGAAAGTGAACCTTTATAATTTAAAAGGCGGGATATTTCAGTGGGCAAATGAAAAACGTTTTATCGTTGATGCTCATAATGAGAAAACTGAACAGGTCCATTGCTATAACGTCTTATGGGGAAAGTTGTTGCATAAAGAGAACAGATTTAGGGATAGGAAGTGAAAGGAAAAAAACACCCCAAATGAACTAGCGGGGAATTTTACAATGTCAGCATATTAAATTAAGGCTAAGTTGCCAACTTACCTCTTCTGATATTATTAAATATCCCTGCATCCCTGGAAAGACCATATATGCAATGTCCTCTTTTTTGGAAATGACCACACTACTGACTGCCGATGTGGAAGGATTTTATACTTCGATCATTTATTCATGATATGTCTTCAAGAAATAATATTGCCTATAAGTATTCCTAGTTTTGAATATTTTATGCAGTGTTTTCTATCCTTGTAAAAATATTTGTTGAATCAGTAAAGCCAAATGTAACCACTGTATACTACTACCACTGAAGATATTTCATTTGAACTGTGATTTCATTGCACTACATCACGCAGGAATGTTCACTGGACTATTATTCTGTACTTAAATTTTTAATATTGTTCTCAAATTTTATATTTGAAAATCGTTTGAAATCTTTTACTTTTCGTAAATTTTCCTGCGTTATTTTTAGATTTTTTTACTAGTTTAAACTATAGTAACACTCATGAATCTCAACCTAGACTTCTTGAAGAATATTGAACCTTGCGACATTGGAAGGCCTGAAAAATCGCCACACCCTGTCCTGTTCAAGCTGATGCTCCTTCTGACTCGTATGTGTTTTCCCAAAGTTGTCTTTATTTCTACTGTAAAACTCAATGCACATTTGAAAAAATGTGAAAACAAAAATTCACCGGAGATATTCAACAAAAACACTCTGTTGATTGACATCAGAGAAAAAGAAGAATATGAAATAAGCCATTTGATGTCGGCCAAATGGGTAGACTATGATAAACCTGGTTGGAAACAGTTTGAGGATTTTTTATCATACTTAAAAGAGAAGTGCAAGACAAATGAAAGCTTTGATGTAATAGGATATTGTGCTACTGGATTGAGGTCGGCGGTATTTCTAAATTATGCTGAAAAAAAGTGCAGAAGACTGAGAGAAGAACGTGGAACACCAGTTGATATCCCTTCAGTAGATTCCTTTGACATCGTTGACTTGATTCTCTCCAAAGTAAAATTTTATAATGTGGAAGGCAGTTTGTTCAAATGGGCAAATGAGAGACTGCCGTTGGTAAATGCACAGGATGAAGCAACCACTTTGGTTCATGGTAACAGAGAATTCTGGGGCCATAATTTTATTGATGCAAATATTCTATATCCTGGGCCATACCGCTCCTTCCTTGCTTGATTTTATGACTGCAGTTGATTTTCATTCATCATAATTTTCCTCACATGTTACTCGCAATGCAATATCAAACTAATATTTTGGATTTAAAAAAAATTAAAGTGTTATATTACTTTTGTCAATATAATTTGGTTTTAAAACAGGTAAATAATTTTCAGTCTTGTTTCACTTATTGAAGATGAATTCAGACTAATCTATACCTTCATGCATTCTGCTCTGCATTTTCTTCATTCATAATGGTGAGCGATTGTAGGTATTGCTGACTTCTTTTCCCCACAACAATATAACATCTGAATTTTTATCAGGGTCAAGGTGCATCCTACTTCACAGATGAAGAACAAAGAGACCTTTTGGAGCAAACTGGATTTACTCTCAAAGAACTGCGAGAGGTTCAGCTCCGATACTCCAAATTAGACAAATCTCAGTCTACCAAAGAGACTTTCGGAGTCTCTGTCGATGACTTGATGAAAATACCGGAGCTTACTGCCTGCCCGCTCTCCCATTTCATTGCCCAAAAACTTGCCGGAGGTGATCAGACGTTTTATCCAAAAGAAGCAGTGCTGTTTTTCAGCAAAATCAGTTCTCATCGAAGCCCAGAGGAAAAGGTGGAGTTCCTCTTCAATGTTCTTGACGTAAAGAGATTAGGTTATCTCAAGGGAATTGAGCTGTTTAGATTTTATCATGCGTTGTTTAGCCCTGGACTAAACGACGAACAAATAAAAAGAATGACAGAAAATTTGTTGTCACAAACTGGTGGGAAAATATCACTCGAACGCTTCAAGGAGTTGATACCGCGATGGGAAATCGCTGAAAAATTAACAGTGGATTTACAGATACATAACTGATTGATTGTATTATCTAACAAACTGTTTCTATATTTCAAATCGTCATATTTTGTAATGAAATATATATTTTTACCATATTTCTGACAAACCAATTTATACCTCAGTACAGTGAGATGCTGCTTTATCGCTAGACATCTTTGTGAGAATATTGATGCAAGTGTTTAATGCTTCAGCTAAGTTCTGATTATCAACTCCGGACTTGATTTTTCCCAAAGCATATTTTTGGATTTGACTAGACTCGAGAGGCAGAAAAAATATGCTGTGATTTTTTCCACTAGGATCAGATTCTTCCTCTTGGTCATCTTCATTCATGAGAGAATGTTCTCTGTTATTTGAATTATCAAGCACAAAAGCGAAATCTCTCCTGAAAGAATACAGCTGGAATATAGTGCTATCTTTCTTGTTGCTGTTTGAGAATCCAAGTTCTGCAGCAACAGAATCGTAGATGTCTCCAAATTGCCTGAAGGACCATAATTTTAGAGTTCAGTATTATTATGTTGAAACAATGGCGACCTTTTTCAAACTGAAGAAGGTTGAACAGTAGGTATAAATTTCCCTTGAGAACATGGGTCAAGAGGCCTTCCTGGGAATATTGATGTCCAACGATTCATTTTTACTGGGATGCTGATGCCAGTGGCGTAGCGTGGGTTGCCAACACCGGAGACAGCATGCAAATGGGAAACCACGCTTCTTATAGACATTATGTAATTCACCGAGAAGTATTACATGAGGACAGTATCGCTGTAATTAGCCAGGAAAAAATACTATCAAGTGTTATGTGGCATCGTTTATTTGCTATTTTCTGTATGAGGGAGGCGACGTGTTGTTTATTATTACCACATTATATTTTTCTTTTGAAATTTTGCGCCCATAGCAACCGCCTCCCACGCTATGCCACTGCCTGATGCACTGGCATCAACTTACTTATCCCGCATTTGTAACTTGTGCACGTCCGTAATTGAAGTTAGTTCAAAGTCGCATTGCGTATTTCGACGCAAACGTCCAAGGATGTATTCGAATACGAGATCAATGATTCTGCACAGAAGATGTATGTCTCTGTTATCCAATCTGTGGTCTAAGATGACCTGGAATCGGGGCGTTTAGATAATTTTGCACAACAAATTCGAACTTGTGATTTTTTTTATTGTACTAAAGAATATGCGACCTGCAATATCTCCTTGCGATTGAAGGTTCCTCCGACTTGAGCAGCGCGTGCTCTGTATTTAACGGTTAATTCGCCTGCGAATTCTTGAAGGTTGTCGAACTTTTTGGTCAAGGTTGTTATTTGCTTCTCTATATTCTCGAATCTAAACTGCACTATTCGGCAATGACGAAAATGCATTGTCGTCCATATTCGTTATCTCCTACTTTCAGTACCTTACCGTTGGTCGACATCCCGCATAGAATCTTCAATGAGTTTACGGAATCCTATACTAGCGCTACTTCCAAGCATACCACTTGTATTTATTATAGGTTGAGTTGATCTTGGAGGTCTCTCCATGTTCGGAAAATAATAAGAAATTCACTGTATAGTGACTTAACTGAGGTATTAACATGGTATGTACAGTTGTATTATGTTATTCCAATAAAAGCGGAGGGAATGTTTTTACGTTGCTAAGATACAAACAACAACGCAACCCTGATTGTTGGTACTCGGAAGATGATCACTGTTAATTTGTGTGATGTAATTATTAAAACGCGGGATTCATCTTTCTCGCGCTTTGCGCAAGATTTGCTGATGACTTTTATCGCCTTCTTCTCTGTCTGCTGTCGTTTTATTTTGGTGTCTGATATCGGAGGATAGGCGAGGTCTAGTGTTTTTGTACTGTTGGTATGAATTACGAAGTGAATAAGAACTGCGTCTTATTTTGGTGTCTGATATCAGAGGGTAGGGAAGGTTTAGTTTTCTGTACTGCTGGTATGAATTACAAAATGAATAAGTACTGCCTGTTCCAAAGATTCGAAGAATGAAGAACCTGGTTGCTGGATTTGAAGAATATACTTCTAAGATGACATCGATGGGTAATTACCACTTTCCGTTATTATCAGCTGATGTTTATCCTCTACATTAATAGCTTACATAGAACTGAGAATTGCTGTGCTATATAGTCTGATACTTATTGGTTACATCCTGAGCTCAAGGTTGGCAAAAATGACATAGAAGAGAATTCAGTTTACTGTCGTTAACAGCAGTTATTTTTTAAAAATCGGTGCATTGCCTAAATTGTCTTATATCAGGCTAATAGTTACAGGATATCAGTAGTTAACATGCACAAAAACTCATAGCTAACATGGTGCAGCTTTACTTGCCAAACTGCATTGCTGGTTTAGCGATAGGTCAGCGATTTTATCAGCTACGCCATTCAACTCAGACAGCGATTCGATTACAAATGCTTGGTCTTGTTTGGATGTCATCTTAACGAGATCTTGATCAGAAATTGTGTCCTTTGTGGTGTCTACTCCAAGTGCAATTACCTGAGATAGTTTGGACATTATTAATTCTATATTTGATATTTGATATTAAGTAACAGGATTGTTTCTATCACAGCTATGTTGTGTGGAAATGGAGGGTAAGGTACACGTACGTTAATATTTCTCTTCCGTAACTTGATCGCCTGTTTTATTGCTCCGTTGTCGGGTTTCTTCGCTGTTATGAGGACCAGATACGGTTCTTCTGTGATGTTGACGTAAGGAAACATCACTTGTTGTACGTAACTCAGTGCACTATCAATTCTTGACACTATGAATTATATCCATACGGTAATAGACATTTAAACGGATTTTATTCGTGAAATCAATTCATACTTACATTGGCCTCCGTATGGCATCGTCTTCATGCTCTCAATAATGATGTCTACATCATCCAATGTATCAATGTATATTGTTTCAATGTCATTAGATAGATCCACACTGTTGTCAAATAATAATAAACCAAAGTTTATGTAATATCCGTTTTCAAAAATGCCTTTGAGAGTTCTCATGATAAAATCCACCACTTGGTTCCAATCCTCCGCTATTCTTGTAGACGTTTTATCGATGGCAAAAACAAACCTCACGCTTGGATTTGAAATGCAAGGTACACAGCACACGTATAAATCACTCCATACCGGCTGCGCTTCCCCGGCAATGCATTTAGTTTTGGATGATTCTTTGATTATAAACTTATCGTGACATTCTAAATTGCAGACTGACCCGAGTTTCCCACCCTCTGAACATGTAAGTTTACCATTTTTTGCCCAGGCGTATTCGTCACACGTATTTTTCTTACAAGTTGGTGATAACCTGTTCCATTTGCCGAATTCGTCGTTGTCGCCATCGCTTATACATACGACTGGTCTGCTGTGAGAAAGCACGTATTTATCCTTACAAGTAAAAGAACATTTCGACCCAAATTTGTTACTATCTGTGCATCGCGGTACATCTCCGTTTTCTATAGCTTCTATTTCCGGACACTTTACGGGTAAACATATTGGTGGCAACTTACTCCAAGTTGTGTCCATATTGCATTTGATCTCCGAAGTTTTGTCTAAAATTATTTCATTACCATCATACGAAGTCATGTAGAAGCCTCTGTTCAAGCATTTATAAGTACAACTACTTCCTACGGCAACACCAATGACATTGGGTGAAGTGTTGCAGTCCTGTTGTACATTACTCGCATCGAAACTAGGTAAACTGCATGAGGCAGCCTCGCACTTGGGACGTGTGGATGACCATTTTGCGTATCTACTTCCGTGTTGTTTCAGGTCGAGACACGTGGATGTCGGAGCTCCTTTAAGAATGTAACCATCGTCACACGCAAATGTGCATACGCTACCGTGTAGATTTTCTTTGCTACAAAACATTCTTCCATTTTTTGGGCCTGATATGGGATCGTCGCATATAATTTCGGAACATGTGGGTGCAAGCCTGTCCCATCTGCCCACGGTATGATCATTGGGATTAACAGAGCATTTGGATTCAACTGACGAACCTGCAATGGCATCAATGTCATATTCCTTATTGCATTTGAATGAACAAATGCTCCCTGCATTGTTTTGGTTTGAACATATCATGGAACCGTGTGCAGGAGCTTCTAATCGAAAACACACCACCTGCTTGCACGAATTTTCACCCCTGGTCCATTCACCTACCGCGTTTCCAGCCTTCCCGGCGACACATCTTGATTTAACGATTTTAGCTTTGGTGCTTGGGATACTGTATCCTTCGTTGCAAGTGAGAGAACACACCGAATTATAATTGTTACTATCAGTGCATTCCTTCTTACCATTTTGCGGTTCAGACAGTGAAGGGGCGCACTTAATTCTGTCACAAACTGGTTTCATACCTGTCCATTTTCCTAGATTATCTTCTCCGAAATCTTCTGTGCATTTTACCTCTCCTTTACTAGCAGACGTTCCACGTAAATCGTAACCTTCGTCGCAAGTGAACGTGCAAATGCTATTCAGGTAATTAGATCGACTACACTGAACTTTGCCGTTCCTTGGATTTACTTGAATCGGTCGACAAATAATCCTCCTACATTTAGGCGGGACCGGAGACCACTTGCCGATTTCATTTTGGATTTGATTGCAAATGCTATACGGACTACCTAGCATTTTGAAACCTTCCTTACACTGGAAATTGCAAACACTACCGAAATTCTTCCCATCAAGGCATGTGTCAGAACGATATTTATCACGTTTCAAGGAGCACTTGCCTTGGATACATTTTGGGGCGTCACTGGTCCATTTTCCCGTTTTCAAACACGTGGTTTCCCGTTCACCAACAAGAAAAAAATTCCTTAAACATTTGTAAGTGCACATGGAACCTTCACTGTTCAGCAAGGATGTATCTTTAAATTTTGGCGAGCTTCTACAATTTACTAACCCATTTTTTGGAGCAGTTTGTGTCAGACACGTAATCATTTCACAAGTCGGTATTCGTCTTGGTTTCCATACTTCATCATTTTTGAAGTCACTACTACTACATGTGGTTCTACTTGCACCCTTCAGTCTATAGCCTTCATCACATGTGAACTTACAAGTAGCACCAATCTTGAAAGGATACATGCACTCCACTCTGCCATTGCTTGGCGAGTCTGGTCTCTGACAATCAGCTGAAACCCATTCGGCGTACGATATAATCAGCGTGAAGATGAGAACGCATTCTTTCATCGTGTCCTCGGTTGTTCATCGATTATCGAAAGATCTGATATTAAAGCACTCCTGTATTGCAGTAAAAAATGTTTATGAATCGTAGATGCGTTTAGACTCCACAGTCCTAATCTCGTAGAAAAGCTGCTTGCATGGATAACCTGTACTTTACCTTTTTGAACCTGTGGCTAAATTCATTTTTTCTCGTTTATCTTTGAACGTTTTTACGTAAAGATTCCACGTCAAATGGGCGCACCACTATTCTAAAATAATAATAATGCTCCTGGCGACTAATCTCGTCGTTCTGCCTTATCGGGGTAATCTAGCATCAGAATGGCGTTCCTCCTCCTTCGTTATTTGCAAAATAAACGTTTAGTTAAACTGCCTTTCATATTTTAGTGATAACTGATGATTACTGTGAACATTTGTTCTATCCACGATGCATTGTTTATTGAGTTTGGCGTTAATTAGTGGGATGATAGGGCTCGGGGCTACTTAAATATACTCGCTGTCCGAAAATCGTGTTCCACTGTAGACACTGAGCTGACAATGCTATAATTGAGAAAAATCTTGCCTTGTTTGTTTATGTTGTGATTATTTCTCTTGCTCCGTCCATGACGCAGTTGTCAGATAATTGACCTGGGAAGAATAATCCAGTTCTTTTTACGAATATGACACAATGTCTATATTTATCGTTTTATAAGTTGGTTTCCGCTGTAAGTCAATAAGTCAATAAGAGGTACTTTTATTATTTGGTCAAATGAAATAATTCGAATCAAAATTGCTGACAGATCGAGTTTGTGATTCGATTATTTATACGTTAAGCTATGTAACATATTTTCGATTTTATATCGTGGGAATGGATCAAAGTAAATATCATGTCATGTAATACATGTAACAACGAATATGTCTGTTCTCATCCCTTCCCACACTGACCATGGGGTAATTAGCACCGGTTGTTTCAGCAGGCTTTCAACAATAAACCACTAAATTCAAGATGAAGTCTAATTAGTTATACAAATGTGGAGTCGAGACTGCACAGGAGCATAAAGAGGAAAGAAAATATTAATCACGTATGATAACGGAGTGCATTTGTAGTTACCATTAATATATATGGTTTCCATCGGCGGTTGATTTTCGCCTGGAGCGTATTATTTTATCTATTTGAATTATATATTGTAAAATATATTGACGTAATCAAGTGGATTAGTTACCTTTCGCCGTTTTTTGCAAGTAGTGACGTTTTGAATGCTGAATTCTTAGCCCAGTAATTTTGTTTTTACGGCAGTATGTTCACGATTTTTTCGGAAGGAAGATTAAATGAATATAATGAATATTTGGCCGTGGAAATGAATTCAGTAAATATACTGCAAATACGATTTGCCGGCGTCGTTTCCACCTTTCGAACGACTTGCCTCGCGGCCTCACCTGTGATTGACCTTGATTGAATGGTTCTAATTGGCTTACGTAGTTATGTGCCTCTGTCGCAATCCAAGATCGTGCTATTTAAATTGTTTACACTGCGTGACCTGCAAGATATTGTTCGTGTTGAGATTTAGAGCATTCACAAAGCTAAATTCACCTTGCTGCAATATACTCCATTGAAAACAGTAGACTGTATAAAAAAAAACTTGACCGCAATTCCGGAAGATTGCTCAAGACTTTCGTATTAAGTTCCTCGGGGTTTTATTACATTCAGCATGACGGATATGTTCGCTCATTTAGCTCTATGCTATTTTAGTTAAGCTATTAAAAGTCGAGGCCTGCTGTTCCTCCGTATCCATCATTCCCTTTGTTGTTAACATTCACTCATTTCCTCGTCAGTAAAAAAATATATAGATGGGGTGTTGCCATATTTGGATGGCAGTCACTGACGAGGATGGTGATTGACCCACGTGGCCAATAACTTCGCTGCAGTGACCCCGGTGTTGGCGGTAACCTGTTTATACAGCTGGATCGACTATGAGCTTCATGAATATTCTTTTTCCCTTACCAAGCCAACAGCGCCATCATGTAGTTGCTTTCGATTCGCTGGATTTTTTTTCAGATAGCTAAACGCTTGTCGCTAAAGGTCTACTAAGTGACTAAGAATCATTAGTTTTTAGCCACTCTTCCATTAGAGAAAATAAAACTAGTGTTAGTGTTAATATTATAATGGGTAATTTGATTATGTGAACTTGACCTTCGTTGTTGTAGATGGGAATAGGCCTAAGTGTACAAACGTAGCTGATAAGCCACTTGATGCCTGTTTTTATTTAAACTGTACTGACAGAAATGCACTGCTTGTGGCATATATATTATATTCTATCCCGGTCTGATTGCATTATGTGTGCTATAATGTCTGACAATGCTGGAAAACTCGAAAATTATTTTAAAAAAGAATAGCCTAGGTGCTATTGATGATGTCGCCATTGTCCTAAGAAATCTCAACTACGCTTGTGTATCAATTGTTGCATACGTACGTATATTGTAAACTCTGCTTTGTACATTTACTATTCCATTGAAGGTGGTGTAGGTTGTTGAAGTAATCTATGGGATTGTGTTCTATATGGAACTTAGAATTTTTCGTAGTAATTTTGAACTTAAAGGTGAAGCAGAGTAAGTCGTCTTGTTAATCGAAGGTCAATCTGTAGGTTGAAGAAAACTTAAATTCCGTTTCCGTTTTTTTATTTTCCGAGTGAAGCATAATAAAGTGTGAACTATATTTCATCACAAATCTGTAGTATAGTGTTGGTTAAGTAACATCGGGCATGTTGCTATGTGCCTTAGTATTTCCCAGGATAAATTTCACCAAACTTGTGGTCTCGAGGAAGTAGAATCAGTAAACTGGCCTGAGGCTGTTCGAGCTACTCAGTTAATGACTACAGTTTTGATTGGTCTCCGTTCAACATCACCGCTCAAGATGGCACCGTTACTGGCACTGTGTTAAATATACACCATACGTGTTTACTGTATTGTATATACAGTGTAGTGATGCCTCGTACATAATCCGTTCCAGGAGACCGATCGAACTCTGAATTAGTCCGAATCAAATATCCCCATTAGGCATAACTCGAATAAATTCTACAGCAGTGGTGACAAAGTGTCAATTTAAATCGTTCCCGCGTTAAATACAGCCGTTCAACGCAATTCTATCTTGCAAACGTACTTTACGCAGCGAACGAATTTTTGACTACGCGCGTTGTCCAATCGAATAGATCTCGAAATAATGTATAGACAATAGTGTAAAAAATGACATTGTCATTTGTGCGGATAAAATAATTGGTCGGCTATACATATAGTACATCCCTATAAAAAATGTGATTCCTATTTTTTCTTGTACTAAATTTCAAGTATTTTCCAATATGTCATGACCTCATAATAATACATAAGTGGAATATTGCTTATTATCTATTTCCCCCTCAAATAATTTATACCTTTTTTGTTATCTGTATTGCAATTTTATTCTTCTGTGTAATTTTCAGCATTCTGTCAAATCTACTTGTCAAATGTTCTTCCTCACTGTTACTGTCCGAGTTAGTAACTCGTATTTCATATATACATTAAAATAGCATTGGTGTTTTGAAGAATAACCGAGGATAGTTTATGGTATACGGTATTGTTGTCGTAGTATAATATATTTAATGAGTAGGTGTGCAATATTTATCTACAGTTAAGTTCACTTATTGCTATAAAGAG
The DNA here is from genome assembly GCA_013436055.1 of Halocynthia roretzi. Taxonomy (NCBI): domain Eukaryota; kingdom Metazoa; phylum Chordata; class Ascidiacea; order Stolidobranchia; family Pyuridae; genus Halocynthia; species Halocynthia roretzi. Next base: position 246,137 of record QRAM01000008.1, on the reverse strand, counting down.
AATTAACTGTAAAGGAAAAATATATTCGGTTAGGTTTTCTGCAACCATAACGACGTTTCCGTGTATTCGTGAGTCGCCTCAGGCCTCACAGTTGTTGTTTTAATATAGTTGGACTGCGGTTTTGGCTAAAGAGAATTTTTTGCGAGGTTTAGAGACACAATCTGTAATGCCAGTAAAAATCCTAATACCATGTTATGAACGCTATATTTAATTTACTCAGTAGCGGTATTGTCTTCTCCAAGCAAGATTGTCACTTGACATTCTAAGGTTGAGGTTTAGGAAACGTCTGTTTACGTGTACACGCGTGAGTGGAACAAATGTTAACATTTGAAACAGTGTATCAATCTAATCTGAGTTCCTGTATGATACTACCATTTGTATAATACACGTGTACGAACAGTATATATTAAATGACACGCGTCCTGATATGACTTAGATAATAATTTATTCTTTTCTTTTAGAATATGTAACATCTATTTAAAGCCTGTGGTTCATTTATTAAGTTACAAGATTTTGCTGCTGGTAGTACTTACAATACAAATGCGGAAAATTGAATTTGGTAATTTGTAATTCTGTATATTCATTTTCCACCAAAAATCAATCTCTTCAAATATATTTTTCTCAATATTATCAGCATACGTTCCAAATGTTTGTTGTCTACTTCTACTCTGTATTATAGGTATTGTTGGATTTGTATATGGGTATTATTTGCTACATGGGTTATCCTTGCTCAGGTCACTACATCCTCTCTTGACTGAAATTCCGGTAATTTGTTCTGTGAAACGCGTTAAATCTTGAGTGCTGCTAATCGTTAGAACGCTTCCAGGGTCTCCTGTGAGCTCTTCCAGGTATTTGCTACTAATTTTTTGTTTCCCTATATTCATGCCAGCAGCTAGTATCTGTCGTAAAAAGTCACGTTAAACATGCGTCTTGTGTTCTGTTTTGAGAAAATACTGTACAAGAAATAAGTACTCACGTTAATGCCCCTGTCTCGGATTGTTTTCGCTATTCCAAATGCATCACCTCCTTTCTGTTTCGAAGTTATTATTACAACATAATTCTCCCGTGAACTGTCAAGCTTCTCATACATGACGTTGTTAGCAAATGTCAATCCTGCTGCTAAACTGGAACCTGTATATACAATACATTAGCTTGTTGCCGTAAAGTATTCCTGTGCCTCCCATAACCAAAGTAACTTAGGAAAAGGATGGTGGCTAATAATGAGGATACTTACTTCTTCCACCGTACTTCATTTTCCGAATTGGGTCTAAGAATGCCGAGATTTGATCAAAATTGATCACCTTAGTGGCAGCGACAGAATTGACTACTTGCTTTTCCACCAAAGCAAATGAAGTTATCACTTCAAAATTAAATTTAACCAACTTCTGCAACGTCAACAAAACAAAGTCTTCGATACCGTACCACTCGTGCTGGGTTTGTGCCGCTGTTTTATCAACAACAAATGCAACTTGAATATCTGGATTAAATTCGCATTTAGCACAGCATACGAAAGTCTTCTTCCTGTTCCAAACAGGATCGCTTACATGATCCATGCAAGTGACGTTCTCATATTTTTTGATGATATAACCCTCTTGGCAAGTTAGATCACATCTGGAACCAATAAACGTATCATTCGTACATGTGAGATAACCGTTAACGATAGCGGGAAACTTTGCACATTTGACGTATTTGCAACTGGGTGGGTCTTCACTCCACTCTCCAAACTCATCATAGTCGGCGTCGGCGTTACACGTTAATGGTCTCTTATGTGGAATCAAATCCCATCCCTCTTGACAACTGTAGGTGCATTTTGACTTGTAATTATTTTTATTAGTGCACAAAGGTGTGTTTCCACCCGGTAGAGGAGCCTTCAAAGCTGGTTTGCACGTAACCACGAAACACAACGGAGAATCATCACTCCAAGTCTTATTTTTATAACAAGTCACTGAAAGTTTGCCTTCCAATAATGCTTCGTTTTGATTCCTGCGTGTCGTCATGTACCGACCCTTTAACTTGCATGTGTAAACACAAGTTGTGCCAACAGTGAAGCCTTTGTTTGGTTTACACACTCGATTTAAAACGTTGGGGTTGTAGACCTGATCAACACAAGTGCTATCAACACAGGACGGTGGATCATGTGACCAATCACCTTCGTCATCACCGTCACCGTCGTCATTACAAATAGTGATTGCATAACCAACTATTTCAAAACCTGAGTCACATGTAAATGTACAAGTCGACGAAGCAAAATTTTCAGCAGTACACATCATTAATCCGTTCTTTGGACTGGATATTACTGGACAAAGTATAGGTTGACACGTTGCCGGTTTAGCGCTCCATTTACCCTTTGCGGTTCCGTCCTTTGCATCTTTACAGACGTTTTCTAATGTTGGTTTCTTTGTTCCGACCAAATCAAAATACTGATCACATTTGAAACTACATACGCTATCTAATAGATTTGATTTCGTGCATTCACTTTTTCCGTTTTCGGGATCGGTTCTTGGCGGATCGCATGTGATGGGAACACAAACAGCAGATTCTACGCTCCATACTCCGAGATCATCATTGTTTCCACTTTCTTCGCAAATCGATGCCATATCCTTTCCTATCGTACCTTCTAGATCGTAACCTTTGTTACAGGTAAATTTACATTCTGTACCTAGGGCGTGGTCTTTGGTATCGCAATTCACTTTTCCATGATCAAGTGACAATGGTGGTCGGCAAATTATTGGAGAACACTTGGCTGTTACTTTTGGTTCCCACTTGCCTTTATCATCAGTAAGATCATTGTCTTCTGAACATGTTGTTGAAATCGATGCCTCTGTTGTATCGTCCAAGTCATAGCCTTTCTTGCATTTGAAAGTGCATACACTGCCCAGCCAATTGGTATTGGTACAAGTAACTTTCCCGTTTTCAGGCGCACTACGTTCTGGGGAACATTTAATTTGCACACAAGTAGGTTCTTTGGGTGACCAACGTCCTTCTGCCGAAGTAACTGCCTCTCTCAAGCACTCTACCGTCTCCGATCCAACGCGTATAAAACCATCATCACATTTGAAAGAGCAAATGCTTCCGAAGAAATTTTTGTTCGTACATGTGTGTGTACGATGCTTCATTTTTTTTATCAAATAGCATTCGCCTAATTCGCAGGTCGGTGGTGCGTTATCCCATTTTCCCGTAACAAGACAGTTGTTTACCCTTGAACCTTTTCTATAGTATGGGCTATCACAAATAAATGTGCATTTTGATTTTTTGTAATTCTTCTCCTCTTTATCCGCATACTCGGGTGCATTCTTACAAGTCACTTTCCCGTTTTCGGGATCTGTACGTTCAGGGTTACATCTCACAATACATTCAGGGAATCCAGGTTTAGGAAGCCAGCTGCCTATGGAGTCTCCTTTATTTTCAGTGCACGTAAATGTAGCGGGTCCTTTCATCTCAAACCCTTTATCACATTCGTAAGAGCATTGTGTGCCATATAACATTTTATCTTGTTCACATTTGTATTGACCATTCTTAATTTTACTCGGTTTGAAGCAGTCTGGCGTATCTATAATAAACATATACATACTTTGACGTAGCAATAGACAAGATAACTATGTGCAACAAATTATACAAATACTTTATAGTATTACGGCTTACCCTGACATCCAAATCCTTTATTGCAATTCTTCGTCTTACAACAACATCTGCAAATTCCTTTGTCTTCTAGATTATCTACGTCACAGTTTGTATCCGGCTAAATTGGTGAGAAAAAAATTACCTAGCTTGCTCATCCTACAGTAATATGAATCCGACAGAGTAACTCACGTTTGATCCTTCATTCGTACACGCTGATGCTTGTTTGCAGGATTTAGTGTAGAAGATTTTTTTACCTACCCTTTCGATGTATAATGCACAATTCTGTACAAAAATACAGTTCAATTATATTTTATCTATTTCGTTTATTGCGGTCATATGTGTTATTTGAGTCAATACCTCGGTGCTTTGAGGTTGATCTGCATAAACCCTTACGCGGCAAGTTTTTTTCCGATCACATGCATTTACATCTGTAGTTCGATCGCAACTGTGGCAAGAATATCCCCTTGTTTGAGCTGATAACAGATAAAACGAATGAAATACCAAACAATCATATTCAGATAATTCATTTATTAAATACTGATACTTTGTAACTTTTCATATTCATGGACTCTGACTCCGCCGGATGACATGAAAACAACGTATAAAGATAATTAATGGCCAGGTCGTTGGAACGTTATCTGGTCATTAAGCGAGGAATGCCTGTATTCAAATGTCCCGGTAGCCGAAATTGTGGGATATGAAGTACGTAGGCATGCAGTAGAGATGACAATATAAATGGGCTACTGAAGTAATATCAAAATATTCATTCACTTAAACTCGTTAAATATTCGAATATGATTACTGAAGTGATCTTATGCGGTGATTTATATCACCCATGTACTGTCCTTTATGCGTTTAGATCAGAGGTGGACAACCCTGTAGCACTCCCGAGCCAAATACACTTAACCGAATTAGACGGCAGGCCGCACTTGCATTTCTCATCAACTATCTACTAGTGACTGGCATAAAAAATTCGATTTGCTTAATTGCATATCAAATAAATAAACTTTAGGGACGCTTCGCTATTCATATAACATCAAAAACAGTGGCACCCAATTTATGGGCTTCTATTCGAAAACCGCAGCTTTCTGCGGGCCGCACAAATTCGGTTCACAGGGCCGCATGTTGCCCACCCCTTTAGATCCGTCTTGAATACAAGTTTTGTAACTAACTGATTGCATAATTTGTTAATTTGAACAAATACGAATATGCATCTCAAGATTGTTTTGCTATATCAACTAAAATATCCCTTACACGACGACAGTACACTTCACATAGCATAAAATCAATCAATTTGGGAGTGCAGAAATAATAAATAACAGTATATTCACCTTGGCAATTATGAAGAGCAATTACTACCAGCAGTACGAAATACAAACCTTCTGTCTTCATGTTACCTGGAGAAATACAATCAAGACTCTTGCTTTAGTTTACAAAACCTTTTTGTAGCGGTATTTTTTTTTTATCTCAATCTCTCTTGCCTCTAGAACCGTATCGTTTCCTAACTTCTTAACGCAACACTGTTGATACGTTAATGTTCGTTCTGTCGAGTCTAACTAAACTTTTTTCGCTTTTATCCCGTACCTTCGTATATTTTTTCCCAAATATATTAATGTTGATGTGTGGAACATTGTGTAATAATTTCTGTAAAGGCATGACTTTTTTTCGATTAAAGAAAAAATACTACTTGAATTGAGAAAAAGTTCCACAGACATTGCATTGCCCCTGGCGAAATTATTTTGACAATTTAATTTTGCATTACAGGAATTACTTTACATGTTTTTTTCTTCACCAATGACCTATTTTACATACTAGTTAGAAAATTACATTCAAAACCAAAATAGCAGTGTTGCCATAACTCGACTCCAGTCGTAAATCCTTCCAGCTATACCTCACTCGAGTCCATCAATTAACTTAACTTAACTCAAAGAAACGGTATTGAATCTATTTGACTTTGTAGGGTATTATTAGTTGGGGTGGAGTTTATTGTTACTTATCGTACTCTGTCGTATAACCACCACAAATTCACTCCCGCTAACAGGGGAAGAACTCCGCGATCGTTGTCCAATTATCAAAAGGTCACATAAAACAAACTTTGTATTCTCCACTACTATTCGTTCCAATTATTACCATCATTATTTGTGTTTTAAAATTCTACTCCCTATAAGCTTGGGACTCCGGTGTAAAAGTGGGCAAAAAGCATAGCATGATAACATAAATGTGTGGAAATCCACAGCACAGAAATCTGATTAAAACACACGTGATAATAGCATGAAATACATGAAAAAGGCATGCACAGTTACATGAAATAGCACTGCAGATAAGGGCGTTTACGTGAAAGGAAAAAATGCGATAAGTGGAAAAATGAAAAATTGACGATAATACAATATATATTCTCTTATTTTTTCTTTTCTCTCATTTTTTTAGTATGCAATTGAAAAGCATGATACATAGCAGCAATGACAAATGATACAAAATACGACTATAATCCTCCGTCTCTGAAGCAATCTATCTCTGCTGAGACACAGAAAAAAAACATATGGCTATGGAGAATACTGATTTGCTATCGATTTTCGGCAAGTTTAGAGAAACTCATTAAGCTGAGATTTTCACAGAATGTGAGTTTGTGGTAGATATATTATTCATCAAGTTCATTGCGATTTATTGAGTGGAAGTTGCATTTTCGAGCTACCCCGAAGCAATTCTTAATTTCGCTAACCGGTTGGCCCGGTTCAAAATAATAGCAGTGTGAAAACAACAGGTTCAAATACCAGTTATTATGGCAGAATGAAGTTTCGTAAAAATAATTCTGAATAATAATTATTAACCCGTATAACGCAAACTAGATAGATTAATAAAACGGAGAATTGAGGATATTCAATAGATTAAAAACACTGGTTGAATACGTGCAGTCAAGTGTGCAATTGTGCATTGCAGCTATTAACATAACTGTGACAGAATGGGTCGATTAGATAATAAAATTGCAATAGTAACGGCTGCGGCCCAAGGCATTGGCAGAGCTTCAGCGATTGCCTTTGCTGAGGCAGGTGCTACGGTCATTGCAACTGATATAAATGAAGAAAAATTAAAAGAGCTCTCAAGCATAAAGGGTATCACTGTTAGAAAACTGGACGCAACCAAGAAGGATGAGATCGAATCNATTAGTTGGGGTGGAGTTTATTGTTACTTATCGTACTCTGTCGTATAACCACCACAAATTCTACTCCTTATAAGCTTGGGACTCCGGTGTAAAAGTGAACACAAAGGGCATAGCATGATAACATAAATGTGTGGAAATCCACAGCACAGAAATCTGATTAAAACACACGTGATAATAGCATGAAATACATGAAAAAGGCATGCACAGTTACATGAAATAGCACTGCAGATAAGGGCGTTTACGTGAAAAGAAAAAATGCGATAAGTGGAAAAATGAAAAATTGACGATAATACAATATATGTTCTTATTTTTTCTTTTCTCTCATTTATTTAGTATGCAATTGAAAAGCATGATACATAGCAGCAATGACAAATGATACAAAATACGACTATAATCCTCCGTCTCTGAAGCAATCTATCTGTGCTGAGACACAGAAAAAAAAACATATGGCTATGGAGAATACTGATTTGCAATCGATTTTCGGAAAGTTTAGAGAAACTCATTAAGCTGAGATTTTCACAGAATGTGAATTTGTGGTAGATATATTATTCATCAAGTTCATTGCGATTTATTGAGTGGAAGTTGCATTTTCGAGCTACCCCGAAGCAATTCTTAATTTCGCTAACCGGTTGGCCCGGTTCAAAATAATAGCAGTGTGAAAACAACAGGTTCAAATACCAGTTATTATGGCAGAATGAAGTTTCGTAAAAATAATTCTGAATAATAATTATTAACCCGTATAACGCAAACTAGATAGATTAATAAAACGGAGAATTGAGGATATTCAATAGATTAAAAACACTGGTTGAATACGTGCAGTCAAGTGTGCAATTGTGCATTGCAGCTATTAACATAACTGTGACAGAATGGGTCGATTAGATAATAAAATTGCAATAGTAACGGCTGCGGCCCAAGGCATTGGCAGAGCTTCAGCGATTGCCTTTGCTGAGGCTGGTGCTACGGTCATTGCAACTGATATAAATGAAGAAAAATTAAAAGAGCTCTCAAGCATAAAGGGTATCACTGTTAGAAAACTGGACGCAACCAAGAAGGATGAGA